>PVLD010009788.1:38486-74861 GCA_004027595.1 Dinomys branickii | reverse complement strand
TCTAGCTCTTCTTCTTCGCAGTCCATAGAGTTGTGCCATTTTTGAATTATCATGTGACTCTAGATAAGGCAGCAAGTTATGCCTCAGTTTTCCTTGGGGAAGGAGGAAGAGGAGGAGGAGTGTGCAGGAGAGGCCTTGGCTCCATCAATGAGCTGCAGCAAGCCAGAAGGCTCCCGTGGGTGGCTGGCACACTGCCTCATGGGTAGGCTCTGTGCCAGTGCACTAGTGTGTGTGCTCGGTCTTTCCATCCACATGAACCAGCCCGTGGTGGGTGCCACGTGAGGGTCAGTGGGCTCACTGGGGGACCACCACATGGGCCACCACAACCATGCTTCCCAATGGCTGGCAGGGACCAAGATGTGGTATTTTTATACAATTCTTTCTTTCAGCTATAAAGAAACATAAACTCGAGGCTTTTATAGGTAAATGGCTGCAACTGAGACCATATTCATAAGTGAAATAAAACAGACCCATATGTGTAAACATTGTATTGTCTCCCTCTCATAAGAACCTGAAAGAGTAAATGAAATTTGAAAGGTGGTGGTAGCGATGCTAGCAGGTGGTGTGGATATTGTGAAAAGGAATGAAACTGCTCAAAAAGAAAGAACAACTGGGATGTGGGAAAGGAGAAAAGAAAGAAGGAAGGAAGGGAAATTATGTGTGTGTGTGTGTGTGTGTGTGTGTGTGTGTGTGTTATATATATATGATAATTGTACTACTATTTTCTATTGGCTTATTGAAAGGAGCAGTTAATGCTTAATTGATCAATTTTGCGTGCCTATATGTGGTAATCTGAACAACTACTTTGAAGATAATATGCAGTATACCAACTGTATTTAATTTCCTATCATCTTATTTTGAACTTCTGTATCATTTTATTTTTTAAATTCTCTTTTAAAAAAGAATTAGTCAGTGATGGGGCTGGGGATATAGCTCAGTGGAATAAGCGCTTGCTTAGCAAGCGCAGGGTCCTGAGTTTGATCCCCAGTACTGCAAAAAAAAAAAAAAAAAAAAAAAAGAATTAGTCAGTGAAGTCCTTTAATTCTTGATTTTTTATAGGTTTTTAAGTATAAATTCAATTTCTTTGATAGTTATAAGGTTCTGTACGGTATCTATTGTTTTTTGAGGAAACTTTGATAGTTTGTGTCTTTCAATGATTTTTTTCCATTTAATTTAAGATGTACAATCTAAATTAGTATAAAGCTGTTCTTAATATTACTTTATTAATCTTTTACTACTTATATAATCTCTAGCAATATTACTTTTCTCATTCCTTGTGTTGCATATATATCCTTTTTTTCTCATCATTTTGTCTAGAAGTTTGTTGATTTTATTGATCATCTCAAAGAATCAGCTTTGATTTTTCTTCATTGTTTTCTTTTATTGATTTTTTTGCTCATAAGTTTTCCTTTTCTTTAGACTCTTTATACTAAGTTTCATTAGCTTTCATTTTTCTATTTTATTATAGTGAAGCCTGGTTTATTGATTTGAAATTTTCTTTTCCAATACATGCCTTTATTGCTATAAATTTCACTCTGAGTGTACTGCCTTATTTTAACACACTGCCATCTGGATTCTAGGTGTTCTCACTCTTACTAGGGTATCACTGTTTCTAAGCTCTCTACATTATTAATCAGCTCTATATTACTCAAATTGAAGCAAATAACTTATAAAGAGAAAACAGTTATTCAGCTGGTGTCTGCAAGTTCCAATTTAAGGCTGTGCAGCTCCATTGCTACGGGCCTTTGCTGAGGTTCATAGATGGAAACAGGGAGCTTGTGGTGAATCAAGCTGTTCATACCACAGGGCAGGAAGCAGAAAGAGACTGAGAGTGGGGTCTCACAGTCCCCTCAGGGGCACACCCCCAATGACCTGAGGGCCTCCCGCAAGGCTCCCCTTCCTTACAGGTCCCACCACCTCCCAAATGTACCACCCTGAGGACCTTTTAGCACTCGAACCTTCCAGGCACAGTCATCAAGTCATAGCATCCTCCATTCTTTACATTGCCTGCATCCTCCAAGTGGGCAGAGCAAGAACACAGATGCGTGTGGACTCACCCACATATGTAGACCTGTCTCCATCTCTGTCTCTCTATCTATCTACAACGTGAGTTCATGCCTACGATTGACTCTACTCCATCATCAATGGCTGATTCCAATACCACCTCTCCTTGCTTGGTTGGAACTTCTTTTGGCAGTCAGAAATTGAGCTGCCATTATCTATATAATGTCGCTTATTTATTCAAAGTTAGTATATGGTTATTCAAACTTAGTAGAAAGTAGTATATTTATTACTTAGTATATTTATTCAAACTTAGTATAAAGTAGTTCAGGATTGCATATTCACAACTCTATGAGAAATACATTTATAAACTATAGGATAGGGTTTGTATATAGTTCCTTGTGTTATTAACTTCTCAATAAACATTGACCATGCTTCCAAATTTACTTAGGTCATCTCCTTTGTGCCCTGTCCCTTCAGTGTGATTTTGTCATTAATTTGTAACACAGTTAGGTTCATCTAGCATAGGCTCCATACCACCTTGTCTTCTCTAAACATCTTAGTTGAATTTTGAAATTTTCATGTAGTAAAGCTGACTGTGTTTTGGGAACCAGGCTACTTGACTGAGGTCCCATCATCTCCAGGGTGGTGTGACCTTCCTTTAGGAACAGACAGGTATGTGGAAGGCTGCCATGCTTCCTGGCTGTGCAGAGAAAGCGTGTCACAGGGCTGGGGATATAGCTCAGTGGCATAAGCACCTACCTGGCAAGCGCAAGGTCCTGAGTTCGATCCCCAGTGCCGCAAAAAAAAAAAAAAAAAAAAGAAAGAAAAAAAGAAAAAGAAAAAAAAGAGAAAGCGTGTCACCACAGCACTCCTAAGGCAAGATAACATCCACTGAGGGCAATGTGAAGAATGCAGGCATCTGGGTATAGGGAAGAACTTGCTCTCCATGAACTTTTCCCTGTCTACCACAGTGGCTGTCCAGGAGAATTACACCACCTTTGTCTTGTGCTCCTTGCTTGCTAATAAAAGTGGATCAACCCCAGAGATTGATGTGTGTGTCCACTAGAGGCAAATTCTTCCTGGTCCCCTTGTGCCTTTAATATTGTCTTTGTCTTTCTTTATTCTCTGCTGTTGCCTTCACATGTATCCAGGTGTCTGATCTGCCCCTGGAAACTGTGTAGTGTATAGTTCAATAGATTTTGACAAATGTATTGCTATGTAATTACCACTGCAGTACTATACAAAGCAGTCCTCTCACTTTTAAATTTCCCTTCCTTTGTCTTATGGTTGTCACTTCATCTCTTTACTCCAGTGTCCAGCAGCAAAGTGACCTGCCTTCTGTCCTATGATTCAGCCCTTCCCACAGTGTCATATACATGCAATCATTCAGCATGTAGCCTTTTGGATCTATCTGGATTCAATCATTCAGTATGTAGCCTTTGGATCTATCTCTTTTAGAAAAAAATTGCATAAGTTTCATCCATGTCATTGCCAGAACAAATAGTTCATTTATTGTTTCTTTTTTATTTCAGGGGAGTGGGTACTCTTCCACCCAGCACCCATAAGTCTAAGACGAAGAGGTTTATTTTGGCTCACAGTTTGTAAAGGTTCCAATCTGTAGTCAGCTGGCTTCAAGGCAGGATGGGCTGGCAGAGGAGAAATAATTCATGGCATGGCAGTGGGAAGCAGAGAGAAAAAGATCAAGGGAGGAAGGAGGGAGTGAGGCCTTCCGGGTCATATCCCCAGTGTCCTGCCTCCTCCTTCCCTCCTTCCCAGAAGCCCCACCTATTAGTCCATGGGGCTTTGTGGGGACATCTAGATATAAGTCATAACAGATGGACTGTTCTTTCTTTATTTATTGAACAGTTTAATCATTTCTGTTTGGGCAGTTACAAATAAAACTGCTGTAAACATTCACCTACAGGTTTTTGTGTCAACATACATTTTCAGTTCCCTTGGGTAAATACCTAGACTTCAGATTGCTAATTTATATGATAAAATAAAACAGTATATGTTGGACTTTTCAAAAGCTGCCAGATTTTTCTCAACAGTGTGTTTTCCAAGCAAATGTGGTTAGTTGGGCAATTTAAAATTAAAAAAGCAGTGAGCTGGGCATGGTGGCATATGCCTGTAGTCCCAGAACTTGGGAGGGTGAGGCAGGATCATTTTGAGTTTGAGACCAGCCTGGGGTACAAAGTAAGCTCACGCCTGAACTGGATAGAAAGACCCTGTCTCAAAAAGACAATAAACAAACAAACAAACAAACAAATAAGCAGTATAAAATATTTTCTCATCAAACACAACTTTATCCCTCTGGTAGAACTATATATAACTTTATTGCAGTACATAAAATAGTGCTGTATTGTTGGGCAGTTGGCAGTAGTTTCTAGAATTACATGAGCACATTGTTTCTAGTGTCAATGGACTGGCTCAGTATGAAAGTTTTTTCTACACTCTAGTATAGTATTGTAATATGCTATACAGATAACAGGGCTACAGTGAGATCTGTGTAAATTATAACTGGTAATGGAATTATTTTTCTGGTTTAGAAAATAACTGTGATAAACTTATAACTTTGAAATGAAAGCATAAATGCAAAATATAGTAGAGACACAGATATTACCACCAGAAGTAAAAGAGACTTGTACAAGTTATGTACAAAATTTTATGATGAATGATAACTGTATCTTGTTACAGCAGAGCAAAACAAAAAAGTAAATTATTGTATAAGAAATTAAGAATGTTAAATTGGGCAATATTCATAGACACTGCCAGCAAGTAGTGAACTTGATAAAACATTTCCTCTCAATAGTCAAACCAGAAAGAGATACATTTTTATGCTGAAATCAAAATTAGCTCAGCAAATCAGATCTTCAGCAATTTTTAAAAAAATTTTTTTCGCGGTACTGGGGATCGAACTCAGGACCTTGCACTTGCTAGGCAGGCGCTTATTGCACTGAACTATATCCCCAGCCCCTGAAATCAAAATTAAACATGCAACAAAAGTTTAAACATTTCACAGAATGTGAGCTGTAACTTTCACTGAGATAATTGACATTCTTGCATTAAAAACAATTACAATAACAACAATGAAAATATTTTAAATAGGGAAATTACAAAACATACCATGATTTAGTTATGAGAGTTTTCTTTAAAAATTATGAAGGAAAGAAAGTTTGCAAAATATTTCTAGAGAAAATACTTTTCTAGTAATATTTGTCTCATTATTTTTCTCTTTGCTGAGTCAAAATACCCAACATCCAAAGTTGAAGGAGAAAGACATCCGGGAAGATGGCGACCGGGTAGGCAGCAGAGAGAGAACCTCCCAGAGGAATGCCGCTCAGATAAAGGAATATAGGAATATAGCAACATGTGAAGGACAGAAAGGAAAGGGGTGGGTATCCTCAACTCGGGAAGGATCTGAAATGGGAACTGAAACCCTCAGAAAGACTAAGCAAAACTTCCTCTGGAGGAGGGGATTGGAGATCTGCCATGACGCAGTCAGAGGGAGACGAGACAGAGAGGGAGGAGGTCGCCGATCCAAGCACACCTTTGGCCCACGCCCTTGTTCTGGCATTCGCAGCTTCAGCTTTGGAGACCCATGCTCATGGAAGCCTCCCAACTCGGCCGGGGGAGAGCAGAGTTCCAAGAGCTGGTCCAGGGCTGGAGAGGGGAGGGCGCAGTGAGGAAAAGAGGCAATGGTGGTCGGGAGCAGTTGTCAAATCCAGTGTGAGGATGAGAAGTTAAGACAGCCACTGGGGCAGAGTCCGCACCCTGCGGCAACCTTCCTAATCAGCGCCTGGAGAGAATCAGTGCAACTAGTACACAGCCCACCACGCCCGGCTCTGTGCCTGCCTCAAGGCGGTGGCCCCATGCCTCTCTGCTGGGTGAGCAGCTACCAGTGGAGAGCAGTGGGGAACCTCAGTGGCGAGCTGCGGTGGCGAGCTGCGGTGCCTCCCAGGGATCCGGCCGAGGAACGGACGGGGGCTTCAGCGCCGCAACTGGAGGGAGATGCAGATGGAGGTGGATCGCGTGGCTCCATGCCCTTCTCACTCTAACATCAGGCAGGAAGCACGAGCTGGGTTTCCGGGACTCAGCTCCCACCCTGAACTCTCTCTGGGAGCACCTTGAGTCTCAGCAGCTTGGGCAAGCGCCTCCTATTCCTGGCACCAATGGGATGAACCCACGGACTTCAGGACTCATGCCAAACTATTAATGTGAGCACCAAGAGGGTCTCCTTACAGCTAGCACATATGAACCTTGCATGAACCCATAGCGACGGATTAGATGAAAAGCAGCAGACTGGGAGTCTGAAAAACAACAACATACTCCATACAGCAGACCTGAGAAAAATCCTCCAACTCTATTCTAGAACTAATCTTTAGACTCAGTTCATACCCTGAACTAACACAGTGAGAATGGGCCGGGGAGATTTCAAGCCCTTATACCAAGCATCATAAGTTCGTCTGGTGCCCAGCTGCAAGGGGTGGGGAACGGTAATACTGGAGATCAGAAGGAGGGAGCAGGAGAAGAAAGGGCCTTTGACATCAAGGCAACTGGACAGAGCCAAACGGGTCACTGAGGGTGCCCTGCTGCTCTGCTGTGAGCCCTGCGGCTGCTACGCAGTGGGCCCCGCGGCTGCTCTGCTGTGGACCCCGTGACTGCTCCGCAGTGGACCCCACGGCTGCTCTGCAGTGGGCCTCGCGGCTGCTCCGCTGTGGACCCTGCAGTAGATCCACAGTGGGCCCCGTGGCTGCTCTGCTTTGGGCCCCGCAGCTGCTCCACTGTGGGCCCCGTGGCTGCTCCACTGAGGGCACCACACGGACTGGACCCGCCCCCACCCATAGCACGGCGACGGGGTGGAGCCTGGCGGTCCGCTGTGAGCATATGTGCTTTTCCACCTCCAACCATGGCAGTTTGTATACACCCCTGTATGCTATAGTATAGCCTGAGGCAGCTATATCTCTTCCCAAGGCGAGAGTCCAGGGGTATGGATAAACCCAGGAGTACAGTTATTAACACAGGGAAGATGACTGAGTGGTAGGGCAACGGAGATGAGGGAGGAGAAAAGTTGAATGATCAAATCGGCCATCATCTGTGTAACTGAGTAACAAAGGTGAAGGTAACATTATGTAGGGCAGCATCCAGAGCTAGTTCCCTTCTGTGTTCTCTATAATTCTGTATTTCCTCCGTCGTTTTTGTATTAACAGAAGTGAAGATAACTTTATATTTTACAGCATCCAGTGCAAATTTCCTACTATCTTATCTATGATTTGGTATTTCCTGTAATGTTTTTGTGTTAACTAATGTGAAGATAACATTATGTAATACAACATCCAGTGCTAATTCCCTACTATATTCTGTATAATTTTGCATTTTCTGTATTATTTATGGCTTATTCTAGTTCATATGTCTCCATTCTTTTGTCTTTAAAATAAAATTTAAAAAAAGAAAAAAACAAAGTTGAAGGAGAAAAAGTTTATTTAGCTCACAGACTGTAGTGGTTTCAGTTCATAGTTGGCTGGCCCCAGGGCAGGGTGGCTTGGCAGAGGAACACTGAAGAGGAGAAACAGTTCATGGTGGACGGAAAGAAGAAGTCAGCAAGGCGGCAAGCTATAAGCAAGAAGCAGCAAGGGACTAGCAGCAACCCTCTTTCTGACCCTTAAATCTTATCAAGGTTTCCCAGCCTTAGGGCCAATAGCTCTCATACCCAGAGTGGGGCATCCCTGATTCTATCCAGAATTATGCTAACCAATCAATAGATTAATTTAGTAATAACACACCCTTGATCCAAGCCCCACACACCCTAGATCCAGGTACCTCTGAAAAGCCCCATGTATGACCATATAAAGCTTTAGGGGAACGTCTAGATGCAAGCCACAACAATACTGAAGATCAATTGACTCAATATTAGAAAAAATACAAATATTTTGCTTTAGTCTAAATCAGGTGATATGAAATACTACCCATTCATATTTTGTTATGTTTTATCTCAAAGGTCTTCTGAATTTATGACAAAATAGTATCAGTATCACTTTATGGCCTAAAAGATTGAGCTGAATTAGTGGCAAGAATATTATTTGAATATCTTACATCTGTCAAAACTAATTTCAGCTGGATATGAATAAAATTAGGTGTTAAGTAAAGACTCAAATTTATTGGAAAACCAGAGATTGAGCAAGGTGTGATGAGACATGCTGATAATTCTAGTGATGTGGAGGCCAAGGTAGTAGGGCTGAAATTTTGAACCAGACTGGATGAGATTCATGGAGACCATGAGGCAGCTTTCAGTAGAATTTAATATTAACCAGTTGGCTTTCCATGTTTATTTGTGAGTTGTCTGAAGCTTAGGCAACTTGTCTGGAGATTGACAGTAGACTCATACTAAGTGGACCTCTGTGAGTCACTGATTCCTACTGAGGACTGTATTGGCCTGTGAAGTTGGAATACCTCAAAGGACAAGATAAGACCACAGCCAAGAACTTTTGGCTCCAACCCCAATTCACTACAGGAGACTACACCTGCATGCATCTCACTGCTGCAGGAAAGCCTTCCTGGAGATAATATAGTTCTCCTAAATTAACATAAAGTATTACTTAGAAAAGTCCTTAAAGGGATTCCCATGTCCTGCCCACATTCCTGTATTTTCTTCAGTATTCCTTTCCTTTGTTTGAAAACATAATAAATACAGACAACCCAGGGAAGTCTTGGTCTTAACCTAGAAAACCTTAAATTCTGTGAGAGGGAGATAGTAATGTTTTTAAAATAAAATAAATGTTGGCCAAATAGTCAAGTCAAACCTAAAAATGTCAACGAGATTTAAGCTTTCTTACTTGTGTTATGAATGGTGTGAATGATATAATTTTTAAATAGAAAGAAAGAAGCTTGTTTGTTATCTGGCTAGATAGGTATGACAATTCATTTTGGAAGTGCAACTTTCATAATACAAACAAACACTAATGGTTTGACATTTTTCTTTCTAAAAAACACTCCCAATATTTAATGGCACAAGATAAACATTGCCATTTCAAAACATACAAATAGGGGTATAGAAAGGACAGGACCAAAACAAGTCCAAAATCCAGCAAGACATACATTAAGTCCTGCAGTTCCATGTTCAGAATCTGCGGAAATCTGAAGCAAGATATAAACTCCATAGGGCTTGGGTGGTTCCATCCCTATGGCTCTGTAGATAGTTGCATCTCTCACAGCTTCTCTCTTGGGCTGGCTTGGTTCACTCCTCGTACCTTTCCTCCTGAACCACATGGTCAGGGACAGTCACAGAGCAACTCCACTTGTACCAAAATCTGTATCAGTCATTTCTTACTGGAGAAACAGATTTATGCAATATATATATACACACACACACACACATATACATACATATATATATATATATATATATATATATATATATGCTTGAAGAGAAAAACAAAAATGAAAACATAAAACAACACAAAAACAATAAAAATACACAGAATTTCAAAACAAGGTGACAGGAAATTAACAATGGTTGTTGTATTACATATTATTATCTTCAAAATAGTTATTTCAATAACCAGATATGAACATGTAAGATTGTTAAAACAATTAAACATTAACTGTTCCTTGGAATAAACCAAAAGAAATTAGTAGTAAAATTATCTTAGCTATCTTGTCTGTGTGTGTATTTATATTTATCCTTCCTTCTTTCCTTTTCTCTTTTCTCTCATCCCAGTTATTCTTTCCTATTTTAACAGTTTCATTCCCTTTCACAATATCTACTGTACCTTTCAGATTTTATATTCTCTTTCAGTTTCTTATACTAGGGAGGCAATACAATGTTTACATATGTAAGTGATTTATTTCACTTGAGTATGGTCTCTGGTTGTGACCATTTACCTATAAAAGCCTCTAGTTTATCTTTCTTTATAGCTGAGTAATACTCCATTGCATAAAAATACCACATCTTTTTTATCCATTCCTCAGATGATGGACATTTGGATTGTTTCCAAGATTTAGCTGTTACAAATTGTGCTACTATAAATATGAGTGCACATATATCACTGTGGTGTGATGCTTTTAGTTCTTCAGGAAAAATACCCAGAAGGGAAATAGCTGGGTTGATTGAGACCTCCAGTCCTAGTTTACTGGGAAACCTCCAGACTGACTTCCACAGTGGTTGTACCAGTCTACACTCCCACCAGCAGTGGAGAAGGGTTCCTTTTTGCCCCCATCCTCTTTAGCATTTGTTATTGGTTGATTTCCTGATGATAGCCATTCTTTCTAGGGTAGATGGAATCTCAGTGTTGTTTTAATTTGCATTTCTTGAATCACTAATGATGTCAAACACTTTCTCATATATTTATTTGCCATTTTTATTTTGTTATCCAAGAAGTGTGTATTCATCTCAGATGCCCATTTTTTGATTGGGTCTTTGAATGTGGGAGGCCTAGGAGTCTTTTGTCTGAGGGACAGTACACTAATTTCCCCCCAATTTGTGGATTTAGTTTTTACCCTATTGGTGATTTCTTTTGATGTATAAAAGTTTTTCAATAGATGGAGATCCCAGTTGTTGATTCTTTGAAGTATTTCCCATGCAGTTTGGCTTTTGTTCATGAACTCTCTGCCTACCCCTATGTCTTCAAGATTTCTACCTATTTTCTCTTCTGGTAGATTTAGTGTTTCTGTTTTAATATTTAGATCTCTAATCTATTTGACCTTAGTTTAGTGCACAGTGATAAACATGGTTCTAGTTTTAGTCCTTGGCATGTGGAGAGCCTGTTTTTCCAGTACCATTTATTAAAGAGGCTATCTTTCTTCCAGTGAATATGTTTGGCCCCTTTGTCAAAGATAAGGTGACTAAATATGTTTGTGTGTGGCTGTATCTTCTAGTCTGTTTCACTGATCCTCAGGTCTATATTTTTTGGCCAATACCATGCTGATTTTATCATAGTAGCTTTGTAGTACAATTTCAGGTCAGTGATTATGATGTCTCCCACCTTGACTTTGTTGTCCAGGATTGCTTTTGCTATTCTGGGTTGGGTCTCTTCTGTTTCCAGATGAATTTTAGGAATGTTTTCTCTAGATCTGTGAGGTATACTAATGGTATTTTGAATGGGATTGCCCTGAATCTGTATAACAATTTTGGGAGCATGGCCATTTTCACAGTGTTGGTTCTTTCTATCCATGAGCAAGGAATATTTTTCCATTTTCTGAAATCCTCTTTGATCTCTTTTTTCAGAGTACTGTAATTTTCACTGTATAGATCTTTTACTTCTTTTGTTAGATTGATTCCTAAGTATTTCAACTTTTTGGATGCTATTGTGAAAGTTATGGTTTCCCTAATTTCTCTCTCAATGTGTTTGTTATTTGTGTATAGGAATGGTATTGATTTTTGAGCATTGACTTTGTATCCAGCTAAGCTACTGAATTCATTTATTAATTCTAGGGGTCTTTTGGTGGAATTTTGGGGGTCTTCCATGTAGAGTATCATAGCCTCTGCAAATAGTGATAATATCACTTTTTCCTTCCCTATTCTTTTGCTGTTTATTTCTCTATCTTGTCTAATTGCTCTGGGTCATGTTTCCAGAACTGTGTTGAATAGGACTGGTGACAGTGGACATCCTTGTCTGTTCCTATTTTTAAAGTGAAAGCTTTTAGTTCTTGTCCATTTGGTATGATGTGGACTATTGGTTTGTCGAAGATGGCTCTAATCAGGTTGAGTTAAAGTCCACCTATTCCAATTTTCTGTAGGTTTTTATCATGAATGAGTGGTAGAATTTATCAAAAGCTTTTTCTGCATGTATTGAGATGATCATGTGATTTTTGTGTCTGGCTCTGTTGATATGATGTATTACACTTATTGATTTGAACTATATATTGAACTATATATTGAACTATCCCTGCATTCCTGGGAGGAATCCCACTTGGTCGTGGTGTATTATCTTCTTGATGATTTGCTGCATTCTATTAGATAGTATTTTATTGAGAGTTTTTACACCTATGTTCGTTGGGGAGATTGGCCTATAGTTCTCTTTTTTGGTTAGGTCTTTCTCTGGTTTTGGTATCAGGATAATACTTGCCTCCAAGAGCTAGTGAGAGAGCATTTCTTCCCTTTATGTTTAATTAAAAAGTTTGAGAAGAGTTGGCACTAAACCTTCTCTAAATTTCTTGTAGAATTAAGCTATGAATCCATCAGGACCTTGGCTTTTCTTTGTTGGTAAGTTTTTTTTATTTACATTTTCAATTCTGTCATGTGATATTGGCTTATTCAGGAATTTTATATGTTCTTGATTCAGCTTTTGTAATTCATATGTATATAGAAATCTGTCAATTTCTTCTGTATTTTCCATCCTAAGATGGATTTGAGATTTTTCAAAGTATTGATGATCTGAATTTCTACAGAATCTGTGGTGACTTCACATTTTTCATTCCTTATTGCATGAATTGGAGTTTTTTCCCTTTTTTGATAAGGTTGGCTAAGTGTTTATCAATTTGATTCATTTTTTCAAAGAACCAACTCTTTGATTCAGTAATTCTTTATTTTTTTTGTCTTAATTGTGTTAATTTCTGTTCTGATCTTTGTAATTTCCTCCCTTCTCTGGGCTTGATTTATTCCTCTTAGAAGCTTGAGGTGCTACATAAGGTTTTTATTTGTGTGCATTCTGTTTTCCTGATGTGGGAATCCACTGCTATAAATTTTCCTCTGAGGACTGCTTTCACTGTGCCCCACAGGTTCCCCTAGGTTGTATCTGCATCTTTGTTTGATTGTAAATATTGTATAATTCCTTCATCAATTTCATCTGTGACCCATCATTTTTTCAGGAGAGTGTTATTTAACTTCCATGTGTTTATGTAGTTTTTGCAATTTGTTTTTTCAATAATTTCCAATTTTGTTGCACTATTATCTGATAATATGCATGAGATAATTTCATTGCCTTGCATTTACTTAAGAATTTTCTCTGTACTAGTCTATAGTCTATTTTAGAGAACATCCTATATTCAGCTGAGAAGAATGTGTATTCTAACGTTGTTGGGTGGAGGACTCTCTAAAAGCCTACTAAATGCATTTGTTCATAGGCTTGGTTTAGTTCTCTCATTTCTTTGCTGACTTTTTATCTAGTTGATTTATCTTTTTGTGACAATCAGGTGTTAAAGTCCCCTGTTACAATTGTGTTATTGCTTATTTGATTTATCATGTTTAGTAAAACTTACCTTATATGGTTGCGTGCTCCTATATTTGGTGTATATATATTTATGATTGTTATCTCGTCCTCTTGCAGTTTTCCTTCAACAAGAATGTAGTGACCTTCTTTATCTCTTCTGATCATTATTGGTTTCAAGTACACATTGTCTGCAAACAGAATAGCCACCCCTACTTTTTTCTGGGTTCCTGTCACATGGAGTATGGTTTTCCATCCTTTGACTTTCAGTCTATGAATTTGCTTTTGAGGGAAATGCATTTCTTGTATACAGCATATTGTTGGATTTTGTTTCTTGATTCACTCTTTCAGTCTATTTCTTTTGATTGGTGAACTGAGGCCATGTACATAAATGACTATTGCTGATATGTATCAGCTTATTTTTGTCATGTTATTTTCCTGCTGTTGGTTCTGTACGTTTCCCCTCTGTTTAATTCCTTACTTGTTTGGTGGTTCTTTTCTATTGTTGTTTTTGAAACTGTGATCATTTTTATCTCTTTGTAGAATATCTTTCAGCGCTCTTTGTAGAGTTGGTTTGATGGTCATGAATTTCTTCAGTTGTTCTTCGTCATGTAAGTATCTTATTTCTCTATCAATTTTGAAAGATAGCTTTGGAGGGTATAGCAATCTGGGTTGGAAGTTGTTTTCTTTCAGGATCTGAAATACTTCACTTGAATCTCATCTTGACTTGATGGTTTGTGTTCATAAATCTGCCATGATTCTGATGGGTTTTCCTTCACAGGTGATATGTTTCTTTTTCTAACAGCTTTTAATAGTCTGTTGTTTTGCTGAATTTCTGGGGTCTTTATCATCATATGTCTGGGTGTAGATTTATTTTGGTTATGGCTAATTGGAACTCTATATGACTCACTCTGCATGTCAGGTTGTTCTCCCATGCTTGGAAAATTTTCTGCTGTTACTTCTGAAAATAGTCCTTTTAAGGCATTCATGTTGCCTCCTGCTCTTTCATTGACACCTATCAGTCCTATATTGTTTTCCTTGCCCCATCTTGCAGCTTTTGGGTTGTTATTTGCTGGCTCCTTATTTTTAAGAGATCTTTCCTTTCATGATTACTAGCTACAATGCTGTCTTCAAGGTCTGAAAGTATATCTTTAGTTTTGTTCAGGCAATTTTTCCAGCTTTCAATGGAATTTTTAATTTTTAATTTTACTTACCCTTCGCAAGCATATTTCTGAAACCAGTATGCTTTTGCTTCAAAGTCAAGCCAATTTTTCTTAAAAAGATTACTAATTTTCTCAATATAGATGCAAATATTAAAGGATATTTATAATAATGAAGGAAAAATAAGAATTTCATTGAGTTATCTACTGGGTTAATGAGTTTTAAAAATTTAATATGGAACCTACTTTTCATCTATAAGCTTTATGAAAAAATAGCAGGTCCAAGTTGAAATATGCTATAAACATAAACTCTACACTGGGTTTCAAAGACCTCATATGAGAAAAATGTAAACTATCTAATTAATTTCTTATATAAACTCATGAGCAGCTCCATAATGGGAATATGTTCTGAGAGTGTGTTGTTAGGCAAGTTCCTCACTGAGAAAACATCTCAGGGTGTACTTATACTTACGAGGCTACCTCAGAAATATCTATGTGATATAATCTTATGGGACTACTATCATACACATGGTCATCTGTGACTAAAATGTTATTATGACTGTAGCAATTGTGCATTGAAATCAATATTTTGGATATAGCTGGTTAAATAAAATGTATTATTAAAATTAATTTCATACGTTTATTTTTACTTCAATGTGGTTACAGAAAATGCAAAAGCATTGTGTACCTGATGCATATTATGTGTCTATTAGACAATGTCATTCTATAGAGTAAATATTTGTTTAGATATTCACATATATTTACCAATGTGTTGTTCTATACATTTTCTACATCTCCATCTTCCCTCTAGGATCATTTTCCTTTTGTCTGAGAAGGTTCTTACATATTACCATGGAGCTTCTAATGATCATTTTTCTGCTTTTGAAAAAATACTCAGGAGGCTGAGGAAGGAGGGTCACATGTTTAAGGTTGGTTTGGGTAATTTAGAAAGAACTTTTATCAAAATAAAAAAGGACTGGAAATGAACTCAGTGGAAAGACTGTCAGTTCAATCCACAGTATCATAGACACATACACACACACACACACACACACACACACACACATACACAGAATTTTAACCTTCCTATTATTCTTTAAAGATTTTTTTCTGAGCATAAAATTCTATAATGTGGTTGTTTTCTTTGCACATGTTGTAAATGTTCCATTGTTTTCTGACTTGCATAGTTTCTGCTGAGAAGTCAATACTAGTTCTAACTCTTTGATCTTTAAGAGGAGACCTGTCTTTCATTTTCTGGCTGCTGTAAGATTTTCTGTTTACTTTGCCTTCAGAAACTGGATGTTCTTTGATGTACTTTTCTGTGCTTTCTAGGTCAGAGTTCTCAGAGTTTCTGTTTAAACTGTGTGTGGTAGATTGATAACTGGTAGTCAACTTATAACACCCAGGTGAACTGAATAAGTGTGGTGCTAGATGTGGGAGGCCCACTTGAGGATCGTTGCCAGCAGCAAAAAAGGCAGAACTGGAGAAGAAGAAGAAGGCTATTGGGAACTGAGAGAGGTGGTTGGGAGCTGATAGAAGTTGTTGGGAGCTGTTGGTTCTTTTGGAGGACCTTGTCATGCTGGCTTTCCTGATGAACTTGGTTGTTTTTATCTTCCAAGGAGCTTGGGACCATGTTGGCACTAAGAATAGCTTTGGTTCACTTTGGGGAAGCTCTGGTCCTCACACTGAGCATTATTTCCTGGCTCCAGAGGGGAGGATGGTGCACTGCTTAGTTTCCTAGAGAAGCTTGCTGCCCTGGCTTTTTTGAAGGGAATTCAGCTGTCTTCATCATCAGAGTAGCTCGGGACCTCACTGTTGCTGAGGATGGCTGTGCTACTTTTCATTGGGGGGAGAGATCTTTGGTTCTTATTTTGTGCATCACTTCCTGGCTCCAGTGCAGATCCCTCAGCCTGCTGGCATATATCCTTCATCCCACGGGCACAGACTTTCTAGCTTCCACACTGACCTTTGGGCCTTCCCAGCACAGATTGTTTGAAACAGGCCTGTATGAGACATTGTCACGGGCTCTAGGGCTCCAGTTGGACCTATGGGAGGCATTGTTATGAGCTCTAGGTTTTCAACTGGACTCATGCAGGACATTATCATGGGATCCAGGACCTCAGCTTGATTCTTTAATGTGTAGTGTGTGGAGTGATTTCCTGCACTCTCTTTCATGTGATTCTTTGGGTGACTATTATAAATAGTCTTATAAAATATGTCCTGTATTATATTGTTCCCCTTGCAATATCCCCCAAAGCAGCACTCTGTGGCTTGATGCTTTTCATCAGTTTTGAAACATTTTCAGCCATTCTTTTAAACTATTTCTTCACCCCCATTTCCATTTTCTCCTTTTTTTCTTTTTGAAACCATAATGATCATATAGTCAAACCTTCTTATTTTATTCCATAAATCTTTTATTTTTTGTTCTTTGTCACCTCGTACTCCAAAATGAGTATTTTCTTCTGATTAACCTTCCAATTTACTAATTTTTCTTTTGCTCTGTTTCATCTTTTAAGACTTTATCCAGTGAGTTTCTAATTTTTATTGTTATATTTTTAAGGTCTAGAATGTCCATATTTTTAGTTTTCAAATCTACCATATTCCTGTAAAATATGTCATTTTTATGTTTTTCTATTTCCTCCAAAAATTTCAAGCTTATTTAAAAAAGATCTCATTGAATTTACTATGCTTAACTTCAGAATGTTTATCCACATTATTTATTACTTAGAAAGCATATAATGGTTTCTTTTGTTTTGGGTTTTGTTGTTTTGTTTGGGAGTTTGTTTTGTTTGTCCTTTCCATTCGTGTTGCCAGATAATTTTTATTATGTGATAGACATTTTATTTGAAAAAGTGATTGTATGAAATAACTTAAAGCCTAGGAAAATATTGTCTTTTACAAGGAGGATTGACATTTGTTTATGCTCCTGGTAGGCAGCAGAGATTTTTAGAAAATTGATATTGCCTTAATTCTGCTTGCATTCAATCTTGTCACTACGTTGCAGTTTGTTTTTGTTTTCTGTTTTGTTCTTTGTTACTAGGCACTGAACCCAAGGCCCTCACCCTGAGCAATATTTCTAATATTTATTTATTTATGCATTCATTTATTATTTGTTTTTTTTTTTTATTTGAGGCAGGGTCTTGCTAAGTCACTAAGTTGTCCAAGCTGGGCTTGAATTTTGTAATTCCCCTGCCTCAACCTCCAGAGTGCTGGAATTACAAGCGTGCACCACCATGGCCAGCTTTCTTTGGGCTCTTACCCCAGTGCTAGGGTATCTCCCTTTCTGAGTCCTAGACTCTAATTTCTTTTACTCTATCCCATTGAGAGTAAAACATTACTCTGGCTCTCAACTGACTTCTCCTAAATTAGTAAAATGCTTCCAAGAGAGAAGTGGTCCAAATGCTGGGCTCACTTCTGGATCCCACTTTTTCTAAAATCTAGGCCCCTTCCTTTCCTCCCTTTCCCCTCTTGTTTCTTTCTTTTTGTGGTACCGGGGCTCTAACCTCCCTCTATCAGTGAACTAAGTTATGTCCCCACTCTCTTTTTATATTTTATTTCTAGACAGGGTCTCACCAAGTTGCCCAGGCTGGGCATGAACTTGCTTGAACTCCTGCCTCAGCCTCCCAAGTAGCTGAGATTACAAGTATGTGCCACCATATCCAGCTAGGCCTTCTACTTCTTTACTACCTTATTATCATTCTATTATCTTCTATTTTGTATATAATATTTTAATAATATATTAAATATTATTAATAATATTTTAGAAATAAAATGTAGAAGAAAGATAAAGTACTTACGCATATTTATTTATTTATTGTAAAACTGTCCCTACTCTTAATGTCCTGAATAAATTCCCTGTTTTTCTATCAGAAGATACTTTCCTCTAGTTCTTTTTAATGGGTTCTTGTTCATTCTTCATTTTACAAATATTCTCTCTCATGTCTTGGAATATTTTTGTAATATTTATTGTGCTCATCTTTCACTGTAGATCTGTCCATGGTACATATGGTGTTCAGTTTGTTGTGTAGCTCTTATAGTAGGGATTGGTCACTGTAAGAAGATTCAAAGATTCAATTATTGAGGAGACTGATAATAGAAGACTCAGTGTTCACTAGGATGCCGTAAGACTCACACTCTCCATCGCAAGAAAACTTATTAGGGCGAGTGACAATTAGGGTGCATTCACAGACTTCTTTGTCGTGTTTATGGAAAGCTTTTATCTTTTATGGTTAGATTGACAATAGAATGAAAGCAGAAGGGTCATAGAAGGATACCATTTCCTCTCCTGAAGAGGGAGGATCTAGCTATCGGGGCTATCAGATAAACTGATGAACTAGTTGGGTGAATATATGAATTAATGAGAAGGATGAATGATGGATAGGAGAGCGAGGGGAATGATTTATGAATGGGTGGCTTGGTGAGTGGGTTGATGCACAGGTGAACATCTGGATGAATGAATGCACCTAGTACGTAGGTATGAATGGAGAAATGGATAGGGTTGGGGTGAATGAGTGTAGACAAATGCAGAGATAGGTGAACAGAAAAATTATAGGTAGATTGATGATGGGACTGGGTGAATATATCATATATATGTGAATGGAGTAATGAATAAGTTGGCAGGCGGATGTCTGGTGTGCGTATTGGTTTAATAGATACACACATCTGAATAGGTGGGATTGCTAGACAATGTGCAAGCGTACATGTGCATGGTGGGGTGAACAACGGATAGATGATAAGAGTATGACCTCTGAGACACTGAAATACAGCAACATAAGAAAGACAAGAAGGAGAAAAATGGGTGCCCTGGTGCCCCAGACCCAGGAAAGATCTGAAAGGGGAATTGAAACCCTCAGAAAGCAAACAAGACCTCTCCAGGAGAAAAAGCTCAGAGGACCGCCATGGGACAGTCAGAGGAAGAGAAGGTGGAAAAGGAAGGCGCCACCGCTCCATACACACCCCAAGCCCACTCCCTCATTCTGGCACTCACAGCATCAGCCTCAGAGGCCCCCGCTCGTGGAAACATTCCGAATTGGTCAGAGGTGAGCAAAGTCCTGAGTAGAGGGGCAGAGCTGCAGCGACTGTGCGCCCCGGCCTCCTCCACCAGCCGCACAAGCTGCGCTGTGCTCTGACCAGCCCCGGCCCCGCCCCGCCCCGTGCACCTCGCCCGCCTTGGCTGCCCTCTCCTCGCCCTCTGCTCGGTCCCTCAGTGCATTCATCCGCCTGGCGGCTCTGCAGCGCCCCCCACTTAGGACTCGAATCTGTGCTGTGCTCGCCACTGCCGCGGGGATCTAGAGCCCCGCGCCATGCAGCCGACCTTGGGCAACAAGCGCCTCATCCCCCCGGGGCACCATGGTCCTGCCGCCGCCCCAGGTGCTCGTTCCCTCAGCCGCCGCTCCCAGTGCCGGCCCTCCGAGCTCTCTGGCACACAAACCAGAGGAAGAGCGGCAACTGCGGCCAGTTCAGCAACGGGCCGGAGGACCGAGGCTTGCTAGAAAGCAGCACCAGGCTGAAGCCTCATGAAGCCCAGAACTACAGAAAGAAGGCGCTGTGGACGTCTTGGTTCTCCATCATCATCACACTGGCCCTTACCATGGCCAGAGGTGAGCAAAGTCCTGAGTGCTGGTCCAAAACGCGGGAGGAGAAAGAGCAGCCCGGAAAGGAAACAGTAGCGGTCAGAAAGAATAGTTGAATCCAGTGTGAGGATGGGAGGATACAAAGGCCATTAAAGCAGATTCCCCACTTAGCGGAATTCTCTCTATTCAGTGCCCTGAGGCAGGCCAGAGTCAAGGCAACCAATGAGCAGCCCACCACACCCAGCTCTATGCCTGGCCAGAGAATATGGCCTCAGACCTATCCACTGTGCGACCAAATACCAGCAAAGAGTAGCAGAAAGCAGTGGAAGCAACCCCAGGACCATAGTGATTCCCAGAGTTCCACTCAAAAAACATATGGGAGCTGGAGCACAACAGAAAGAGTGAGCTGCAGATGGAGACGGGGTACATGGTCCCACGACCTTTCACTCCAAAACCAAACAAAAAGCATGAGCTGAAATACCGGGCTTCAGCTCTCACCCTCAACTCCCTCTCTGAGCAATGTGAGTCTTGGTGGCCCGAGCATTCACCATGTGATCCTGACAACAACAGGCTGAGTCAATGGGCTTCAGGACTCACCCTAAACTACTAATATGAGCACCAAGAGAGACTCCATACTGCTTGCATATATGAAAAAGGTATGAACCCATAGCGTCAAACTACATGAAAAGCAGCAGTCCTGGAGCCTGAGAGACAACAACATACTGTACACAGCAGACCCGAGAAAATCCTCCAATTCTTTTGGAGAACTAATAACTACCACAGTGAGCACAAGTGTAGGAGACTTCATGTCACTTGTGCCCAACCTCCTAAGTGCACCCAATGCCCAATGAAATCAAGAGGTGGAATGAGGCAAAGACATGCAACTAGGGTGTAAACCCGCCTCTCTAGGTGGGTGGGGATAGTCTCCAAAGTGTCATAGGCATGCTGGGGACACGGAGGAGGAGCCACCCTTCGGGTTGCGTGAGAGCCCTGAGGACCTAGACTGAGCCTCCAGCAGAGCGGTGTAGAGGTGGAGTCCGGAGTCTGTTGGGACGGGACTGTAAGCTCAGATCAGCTCTGGAGAGGCCCCAAGACCCGGATGCGACCCCGGCCCCAGCGGGGTGAGCCACCAGTACTCTGTGCCCCCAACACCCGATGGGGCCCCCGGAGCTCCGTGCCCCTGAGCCACGGGCGCTCCCAGCCCCTAGCCCCCCGGTGAGGCAAGACACCAGTGCTCCATGCCCCTGGCCCCCAACAGGGCACAGCCCCGGTGCTCTGAGCCCCTGGCGCTCTGTACCCCTGGCCCCCGATGGGCGAGACACCGGCACTCCACCCCTCCAGCCCCCAGTGGGGCTTACCCTGGCACTGTGCGCCCGTAGCCCCGGCAGGGCATGCCCCTGGTGCTCCATGCCCCCAGACCCCGGCCCCTGGAGGGTGTGCCCCCAGCACTCTGTGCTCCCAGCCCCTGGTGGGGCAAGCCACCAGCGCCCCTCATCGCGGTCCCTGGTGGGGTGAGCCACCAGCGCTCCACACCCCCAGCCCCGGCAGGGCATGCCCCCAGCACTCAGTACCCCTGGCCCCCGGCGGGGCGAGTCACCAGTGCTCCCCACCCCCGGCCCTGACAGGGAGTGCCCCCTGGCGCGCTGCATCCCTGAGCCACTGGTGCTCCCAGCCCCCACCCCAGGTGGGGTGAGCCACCAGCACTCCGAGCCCCGGCCCCCAGTGGGGCAAGCCGCCGGCGTTGTGTTTCTTGGGCCCTGGGGGGGCGAGCCACTGGTGCTCTGTGCCCCTGGCCCATGCCCCTGGCCCCCAGTGGGGTGTGCCCCTTCCCGTTCTCTGCACCCCTGAGCCACCAGCACTCTCGGCCCCCAGCCCCCAGTGGTGTGAGCCACCGGCGCTCCATGCCCCTGGCCTGCACCCCTGGCCCCCAGTGGGGCAAGCCACCCCCAAGCCCCCCGGCGCTCTGTGCCCCTGACCCCTGGCAGGGTGTGCCCAGTGAGGGACGGCTATGAAGACTCGCCTGAGCCTATAGATGCAGACGTGCTGTCAGTGCCTGGCAGTTCATCATGTAACCCTGCCTACTGGACTGGGCACCTGAAGGCAGTGAGGGCTTGCCAAAGGTGCTTCTCCACTGCCTGCCATGGCAATTTGTGTACACCCACGTATTATACAACATAGTTAGAAGCAGCCAAGTCTTTTCCCAAAGTGAGAGCATGAGGGAGTAAATAAACCAAAAAAGCACAGTTATTACCAATGGGAAGACCACTGATAGGGTGGTAGAATAATGGAGACGAAGTGGAGGAAAATGATTAACTAAACAAGTCATCGTCTATGTAACTGAGTAACAAAGACGAAGGTAACATTCTGTAATACAGCATCCAGTCTTAACTCTCTATTTTCTCTGTAATCTGATATTTCCTTTATTGTTTTTGTGTTAACAAATGCAAAGATAACACTATGTAAGACAACATCCAGTGATGATTCCCTGCTATCTCCACTGTAAATCAGTATTTCCTTTATTGTTTTTGTTTTAACAAATGCAAAGATAACATTACGTTAAACAGCATCCAGTATCAATTCCCTACTATTTTCTCTATAATTTGGTATTTTCTGTATAGTTTTTGTGTTATTCTCGTTTCTTTTGTCTTAAAACAAAATAGAAAGACAAAAAGAAAAAAGAGTATGAGCTCTGAGTTAGATCTGTATCTGTACCCTGACTTTCCACACTAGCTGTGTGGTATAGGATAAAATCTCTTAATTTTGCTAAGCTCTGGCAAAGAATTAAATATCAAAAAAGCCACAATGTACAGTGAAATCTTTAAAGGGAAAATATTGGTGAAAGTGAGTATTTTGGGGAATCAAAACATCAAAAAATGAAAATCATTAGCTGAGAGTGGTAAAAGTCTTATTTGAAATTAAATTTTTATAAATCAAAATAAATATTTCAAGTGTAAAACTTTGTGGTTAAATGTCTAGTAGTAATTCTTGGAAACATTTAACTGAAATAATATTAATACAAAATTGCATATTTTAGTTACAAAATGGGATTTAAATACTATTTATGTAAAATATTAATATTATAATATGTGAAGATTGAGGAAGGAAAGGAAGGACGGCTTTGGATCTAATTGTTTTCATCTTTCATAGCAGAGACTCAAAGAAAAATGGCTAAATTGAAATAGGGAGTGTGTACTGCTTAGCTTTCCATTACTATAACAAAATGCCTACAATAATCAATTTTTAAGGAGAAAAATGTTATTTTTGGCTCAGGTTTTTTTTTTTTTTTGCTGTGTGTTCCAGGCTGGCCTTGAACTCACTATGTAGCCTAAGCTGGCCTTGAATTCATGGCAATCCTTCTGCCTCAGCCTCCTGAGTGCTGGGATTACAGGTGTGTGCCACCACACCTAGCAGCTCACCATGTTAATGAGTATTAATGAGTATTTATGAGTTTAAATGATATTTGGCCCTGTGGCTCTGGTCCCATGGTAAAGCAGCATATCATGGCAGGAACCTGTGGCAGAACCACTTACATCATGGACCAGACAGTAAAGAGAGAAAGAGGAAGAGACCAGGGTTCCATAACCTCCTTAGAGCCATAGCTCCAAGGACCGACATTCCTCCTACAAGGCTCCACCTTTCAGCGGTTCCTGCACCTCCCATGTCATGACCCTGGGGACCAAGCCTTTGACACATGGGTTGGGTTTAGGAGCGTTCCAAATCCATGCTGTAGAAGAAAGTGAAATGATTAATCTTAGTGTTTTTTTCTTCAAAATTTATCTTTGTAATTATAGAAGAAATTTTAAAAAAAAGAAATGTACTTGGCCAGGCATGGTGGTACATTCCTGTAATCCCAACACTTGGGAGGCAGGAGAATTGCCATGAGTTCAAGGCCAGCCTGAACTGAACAGTGAGACCCTATCTCAAAAGAAAAATAAATACATAAAAATAAATGTCCTTAAGTAAATAAGTAAATAAACATTTATTTGAAATTTTATAATTCTTTCAATTTTTCTTTGGCTTCTTTTTCAAATTTTAAATATAAATGAAATTAAATATTAAAATTATTATAAATAGCATACATAAAACATACAAAAATATTTCATCATGTCTTTTAGCCCTTCTGGGACATACACAAAAAGATGTGTGTACTGATGCTCTGCTAATGCAAACAGTGATTATTTATGAGTGGTGACATTTGAATTATTTTAACCTCTAAGCAGTGCTTGAATAATTTATAACGATCATGCATTCTTTGTGCAAGTCCCATACTGATTTTGCTTTACATAAGAGAGAAAATAGAGCAGACAAATTCTGTTTATTTAAATCTTGTTGTCATAAGTTTGAGTAGTTGTTTTTCTTTTTTTTTTGAGACTTGTTCTGGTAACCTCCAGTTTATCATTAATACTGTTAATTCTCAAAGGCCCTTAATCTCCAGGCCATGAAGACTGCAGTGCTTGTTTTATTTTGTATATTTGTTTAAAAAAAGTGTAGCTATTAAGATGTCTGCCATAGGAATTGTGATTGTTCACCTAGAGCCGTGGTGGCGAACCTATGGCACCACAGCCATTGTATCCTTGAAGGCTCTAAAAGGTTTGCTGTCATTGACCTAGAGTTACAAACTCTACTGCGGCAGGAAATTTGATTTGTTCCACAATCCCTTGACATGCAATCCCTGGCTATGTCCCCTCCAGTCTTGTTCTGATTCATCTGAGAATTTATAAACTCAGTAGAGTCTTTGGTGAATAAAACATGTAATGGAAAGCGTTCCTTCTTAAAAAGATTGTTATAAGAGTTTGTGGCAGATTCATCTTTAAACAAAACACAAAGTCTTTCTTATGACAGCTCGGGAGGTACAATTCAGACACACACAAGGCAAGTGGCGCAGGACGGGCTGCCTACCGGGCTCAGGCTCTCTCTGGTGGTGTGCAGGGAGCCTGGCAAACTGCTGCCAGCTTAGAGCTAACAAGGGGCTGATTTTGCTTCAGAATCACTAAGTCATGTATGGAAAGGAAAACACTCCCTGCAGGCCTGTGACCCAAAATTTCAAAAACCTTGTCATTAAGGAAGTTTTCTAGTACAAAGGTGGCGTGTTAATGTCCTGTGGTTCCTGTGACAAACTTAGTGACTTAAAAACAGCAGATATTTATCCTCTCCCAGCTCTGGAGGTCTGAAGGCAGACATTAGTGTCCCCGGGCTAAGACGGTGACAGCAGGCCCTACGCCCTGTGAGGCTCCAAGGGAGTCTGCTCCACAACCCTGCGGAGCCTGGGGGCTGCGGCTGCATCCTCCCAATCCCTGTCCGCTTGACGCCTCCCCTGCTCCCCAGACCGTGTGTGCCTAACCTCTCCTCTGCCCTGTTATAAGGATACTTGCAAGTTGTATTTAGGGCCTAGCCGGATAGTCCAGGACAATCTGCTTGACGAGCATAAAATTAATTCTGTCCACAAAGGTTCCAGGAAGTGGGACATGAGTATATCTTTAGTAGTCGTGAGTTAGCTTACCACTGTGGACAGTAAAACCAAATGATGGAGAAAACGCTAGAAGCTTTTCAATCTCCTCCAGAGGTAGCTGTTTTGCATTATGTAAATTAAGATTTCAATTTGAAAGATGTGAATAAATGTTTCCTCTGACTTGAACTATGAGGCCCATACATAAGAAATTTCCATTACTGGCCCCAGACCACGATGGAGGTGTCCAGATGTCCTTCAGGCTACCCCAGTCTCCCTTCCTTACTAACTCTGTGGCTAGAGAATAAGGCTTCAGTTGGATAATACAATGATGTGATCATAATATACGGTGAATCTTTACATTTTAAAAAATGTATTACAGTAAATGTGGCCTCGCCATTACTCTTCCTCAGAATACTGCCCTTGGCTTTGAACACACTTATCCCGCTGTTAGCAGGGTGCTGGGATGCTGGGGGTTCCTTCTAGAAATTCTTTCCAAGTTCTCGTCATTCTGAACAAAGACATGGAGAAGAAATGAGGCAGTGGGGTTTCATATCTATTACAGGTATATTAAAGGTAAGAAAAGGAGGGAGAAAGAGCGCACTGGAAGGAAATGCTCTGCAGTGAGTGTGGGCCAGGCCTAGCAAGAAAAGAAATCTGCTCTGCATGGTGCAGAGCTGGCCACTGAGAAAGAAAGAAGGCAGCGACCACGAGGCTAATTATATCCCCATTCTACCATCAGACCAATGCTGTCCCACCAAATCCTTTATCTTGTGGCAGAGCAGTAAAGGTAGCCCTCTTCAGTTGGTACCAGGGACAGGGCTTGGAAGCCCTTAGTGCTTGTCCTAGATCTCCGTGATTGACAGGTCATGCCCACTTGGCCAGCGCCTTGCTGTGCCCTCCTCTGCTGCACCTTCTGAAGCAGAAGTCCCCTTTCTGAAATATCTTCAGATGCACTATCACGGCTACCTCCACGTCTTTAGTCAGTTCTAAATGTAGACTTTTCATGGTCATTTTGACTGTTGGGAAGGGTCAGAAATTGTATGGTGCCGGATCTGGTGAATAAGGTTCAAAATGCTTTTATGAGCCTGTCTTTCCCTCAGAGGCACGAGGCAGAACATTCACCGTGGGGTTTTTTTTGTTGGTTTTTTTAACCACATGTCATAAAGACACTCAGAAAGAAGACTCCAGATCTGTTTCCGAAAATGGCAAGAACAGTGGCCTAAGTGTGTTTGCAGCAAGAGGGAATACGTTGAGGGGTGTGAATGGCAATGTCTTTTAGTGTACTAAGTTTAAAAAATATATTTAAGCACACACTGTGTATTTGGTCAGCCTCTGAACACCCACACTGGCTGCTCTTGATGCAGGAGATAGGGCGCTGCACAGCTGGCTGGGGGAGATGAGTGGGACCTGTCAGTTAAAGATCCCTGTAATCCCAGCACTCAGGAGGCTGAGGCAGGAGGATCACTACAAGTTCGAGGCTAGCCTGGGCTATAACGTGAGTTCAAGACCCTGTCTCAAAAGGACAAAAAAAAAAAAAAAAAAACAAATAAACAAAAAACACACCAAGATCCCAGGGTGACACCAGGGCCCCTTATGTAGAACTCGCAAGCTCCCAGGAGACATGGACGGCATAGAAGAAGAGCGGCCCGCAGGGAAAGCTGGTACTGTAGGTTTCTATGTTAGCTCAAGCTGAGTTTCTTAGTCACTGCGTGTACTTTCATTTTTGCCTTTACCCGCTTTTCTTTGTTCAGCCCAAATTCGCTCTGCAGAGCTGTTTTCTCCTATAGTGTTTACCCTGTACTTTTCAAATACACTTTTTGGCACTGTTACTGGCTCGCCTCCTCCGATTCTTTGAGGCAAGAACTTGGAATTCTTTTGACTGGGGTGTCATTTCTAAAGAAACTGCCCTATATTTGCTCTTTGAGACCTCAGTAAGGACAAGAGGGCCAAAGAGAGCGTTGATGCACAAACACTTAGCTGGGCTTTTGTGCATTAACCCAACTTCCGTGGAGGGCGGTTCTGGCCAAAGCGTCTTTTCCTTTTCACTAACCGCACCTGGCTGGTGCACATGGAACATCATGCGTGCTTACCGCAGGCCCGCGATCCACCAGCCAGAGCAGAGAGTGGGCGCTGGCTGTGCGCGTGTCCGAGACGTGCAGCCCGCCTCAGATTGCACCTTCTGCCCTCCACGCTCCACGCATCTCTTCCTGGCAGCAGACATGCGCATTGCGCCCAGGGCGCCGCTTGAAAGAGGCTCCTCAAGGACCCCAAGCCTGGGACCCACTGCGGATTTCCCCCAGCTCAGGGCATAGGAGTCGCGGCGTCTGTGGTCAGCAGGCCAAAGACTCGAGTAACATCCCCAGATTCACACTGTTTTGCAGGTTCCCGACGACGCCCACGGCAGAAGCTGGTGCACGTAGTATCCACGCGCGCGCCCTCCGTGTGTCCTTGCACTGGGGCTGGGCCAGGAGGAGAGGGCACCTGCGCTGCTTTTGCGCTCTCATAGAAAGCTGTGAGGGTTTTTTTTTTTTTAAAGCTTTGAGATGTGTGTAAACATGTTAAATGAGTTTTAAAAGCTCGTGGGTAGAGGACTGGGACTTGGTAGAAAAAAAAAGACTTGGTTCTTGTGATAAGTACCTTGTGGGTATAAAATTAAACTGTGTTAATAATTAAGCTTTCATTTAACAAGTAAATATTGCACTGTGATGAAAGAGAACAAATAGATGCAATATTTTGGGAGATAAAGCATGTAAATTATAATGTTCAGTTCCAGATGAGCTTTGAACAATTAAAAACTGAAGTGTTATTACAGTTTATGCTGAGCGGTAAGACTGGTAATCCAGTTTCTTCCCATATAATTTGTTTGCTCCTCCTATCAGTATGGACTGAGAAAGTGAGGAAGAAAAAAGTCATCTTTTTTCTTTATTTTATTAAGTTAAAAAAAAATCAGGCCAAGCATGATGGTGCATGCCTCTGATCCAAGCACTTTGGGAGGCTGAGGCAGGAAGGTCACAAAATTGAGCCCAGTCTGGCCAACTTAGTGACTTAGAAACCCTGTCTCAAAATAAATAGATAAATAAATAAGGAGCTGGGACAGAGGCTAAGGATGTAACTCAGTGCTCTGAGAAACAAGGTCTTTTCTATCAAAAATATAAACAAGGTAGTGTCTCCATCTTGAATTTGAGTCCACCTCATGCAGCCCCTCCCAAACACACTAAGTTATGAAAAATGCCTGCTCAGTTCAAACTCTGAGAACAAAGCTATAAACCAAAGACAACTTATTGACAGCCAAGGGCTTTCTATTCCCCACCCCACCCTCTGACTCTGCCTCCCCTCGGGAGCTCTTCAGATACCTTCTCAGCCCAGGCAATGGGGAAAAGGTCAGCTGCTCCTCCTGTATTAGGGATGTAAGGACCACTCCTGATTTGTCCTGTGCGCCTGCTACCTCATGCTGGCACCCTCCGGCAAGAGTACAAACTTAACCTGTGGTGCCTTCTTGCCCTGTGTCTGAACGCGTTCAGTCTGGGGTTTATTTCCTACAGTGCCAAGACCCTGTGTTCAGGCCCTAGCACCAGGAAAAAAGTTAAAAAAACCAGACTTTGGGCTTGAAGCAATTTCTGGATAAAATAAACTGCAGGCTGTGTGGTGCATGGCAGCATGGGAATGGCTGTCATTCCAACAGCTTTGTGAAGGTACAGGCAAATTAGCACAGCTCCTACAATTGAAAATGCTTTCCTCCTGAGGACATTTAAACACAAAAACCATTTATTAAAAAGGTAGCAGTATGTTACTCTATAAGAAAACAATATGTGTTGATTTTAATCTAAAATTTACTCAAAACCTATATTTAAATAAGCCTGTAGGAAATACTAGGTATGTGTTTTACTTTAAGGATGATTCTATGTTTATTCTATGGGCTAATGGTGCAGTTATAATAGTGCCCTCCTATGCATTTTATACTTTTATACACAAGGCATAAATTACAACTCAACTCAGTGAATTAAGATAAAGCAATGTATCCCCCCTTGAGTTCAAGAAATAGGACACTGTTACAACCACAGAAGCCTCTCTCACCGCCCCCCCCCTCACCAAACATTCCCTCCTTCCTAGATTTAACCTGTTTTTTTTTTTTACTTACAGTACAACAGCTTAGTTTTTCTTGTTTTTGGAATCACTGGGCATGTGCTCCTTTGTGTTTTAGTTTTTTGCTCAGTGAAATGTTTCTAAGATTCATCCATGATGCTCTGGTTACTACAGGCCATTTATATCCACTGCTATATTGGGAGTATGTATATGTGCTCTTTCCAATTTGGGACTATTATGAATAATAATATTCTTAGGACACATATTGTGCATGTCCCTTGGGGCACATGTACAATGCACTTATGTCTTATCTGTGCTTAACTGTGGAATTTCTAGGTCAGATGACATGTATGTGCTCAACTTTAGTATATAGTGCCAAAGTGTTTTCCAGATGATTATACCGACTCATGCTCCCACCAGTAATACATGAGAGTTCCCATTGTTCCATATTCTTGTCAACACTTGATTGCATCAAGCTTTTTAACTTTAGTCATTTTCCTGGAGTATTGTAGCACCGTGCTGCAGTTTTAATTTTCATTTCCTTGATGACTGAGCTCAAATATGCCTAAATATATGTATTTGTTGGTCATTTGGATATCCCCTTTTGTGAAATATCTGTTGCAAGTCTTTTGACTATTTCTTTATTACTGTATCTTTTTCTTATTTACTTGTGGGAATTTTATGTACAGAGTTTGGATACAACTCTGTTAATTAAGCTGTTAATTAAGCATAATTTAATTATGATTTTGATGAAAGTATTTGTAGTGGATTGATAACTGGTAGTCAATTTATAACCCCCAACTGAACTGGGTAAGCATGGAGCTGAGTGTGGGAGGCCGCCCTTGGGATTGTTGCCAGCAGCTTAAAAGGCAGAACTGGAAGACAAAGAGGCTGTTGGGAGCTGAGAGAGGCTGGTAGAAGCTGTGAGGAGCTGTTGGTTGTTTTGGAGGACTTCATCATGCTGGCTTTCCTGATGAACTTGGCTGTTTTCATCCTCCGAGGAGCTTGGAACCTCGATGGCACTGAGAATGGCTTTGATTCACTTTGGGGAGCTCTGGTCCTCACTTTGAGTGTTGCTTCCTGGCTCTGGAGGGGAAGAAGTTGCACTGCCAGTTTCCTGGAAAAGCTTACTTTGTTGGCTTCCCTGATGGGAACTTGGCCATCTTGATCAATGGAGGGGCTCGGGACCTCACTGTTGCTGAGGGTGGCTGTGGTACCTTTCAGGGAAGCTCTGGTTCTCCTGAGTGTTGCTTCCTGGCTCCAGGGCAGATCCCTCAGCCTGCTAGTACAGATCCTTCATCCCATCGGTACAGACTTCCTAGATTCCACCACTGATCTTTGGGCCTTCACAACAGATCCATGAAACAGGCCTGTGTGAGATATTGTTATTGGCTCTGGGCCTCCAGTCAGATTTGTGGGAGGCATTGTTATGAGCTCTAGGCTTTTGGCTATATTTCTTGGTCTTAGTGTGTGTACAGATTTTCTGCACTTTTTTGTATGTTGCTCTTTGGGTGGCTATTATAAATAATCATATAAAATATGCATCCTGTACTATGTTGTGCTCCCTTGCAAAAATATGCCCCAAACCAACACAGTATTTAATTTTCATATAATTCAATTCATCAGTCTTCTTTAAGGTTGGTGCTGCTTGTCCTCTGTATGAGAGATCGTTACTTCTACCCAGGAGATAGGAAGTTACAGGAAAATATTGCTACCAATTGTCTTTTCTTTTCTTTTTCAGAACTGGGGCTTAACTTCTGGGTTCCAGAAGATGAGACTAAAAATGGAGTAGACAGATACAATGGCAGATGTTTTCTCAAATATATGAAATCGCTCAGTGAATATCAAGAAAGATAACTATAAATATAATCACATTCAGGGACACCGTCAAACTGCTGAAAACGAAGGGTAAAGGGAAAAGTGGTCACATTTTCCATAGAGATCAATGTCACAAACAGACAGCTAACTTCTCAGCCTAAATAGTGAGAGCTAGAAGACAGGGACATGACCTTTTTAAAGTGCTGAAAAGAAACAAATGTCAATCTGGAATTTTATAACCATTTTACTTTTTAAAAATCCATCACAAATAAAAATCAAAGCCATTTTTAGCTAAACAAAAGCTGAGACAATACATCACTATGAGAAGGGTGATACAAGAAATACTAAAGAAAGTTCTTGGGACCAGCAGTAAATAATTTCAGTTGAAACCTGGATCTATGGGGAGGAAGAAAGAGGGTCAAAAATGGAAAATAAGCAATAACCCAATTCTAACCTTAGTGACTTTGTAAACAGTTGACATTTCTGACACAGTTAAACATATATACTGCCCAAATGGCCCAAATACTCAGGTATTTACCCATGAAAACTGAAAGCTCTTGTCTGTAAAAAACACTAACACAAATGTTCATTGTAGCCTTCTTCATAATGGCCAAAGGTAGAGTCAACCCAAACATCTGTCAAGTCAATCGACAAAACATTGACATATCTTCACATAGTGGAAACTACTGAGCAATAAAAGAGAAAAAAAATTACACTAGAAATACAATCTATAAAAGAAAAAATCCACTAATTAGACTTTCTCAAAATTAAAGACTTTTGTTTTGTGAAAGCCCATGCGGAGAAGATGAAAATGTAAACTACAGACTAGAACAAAATATTTGCAAATCATATATGTAACAAAAGACTCATATATATTTAGAATGACACAAAAAAAACTCTCAAAACTCAACATTTGGAAAATAAATCATGAGAAAATGGACAATAGACATGAGCAGACATTTCAATGGAAAGGAAACAGAGATGGTAAATAAACTCACACACAAAAAAGATACTCTACATGATTAACTGACAGGGAAATGAAAATTAAAGCTGCAAAGGGACATCACTACAGAGCTATCAAAGCAGCCGAACTAAAAGAGTGACCACATGGAACGCTAGCAAGAATGCCCAGAAACTGGATCAGCCACACATTGCTAGTGATAATGTAAATGGTATTGCCGCTGTGGAAAATGCTGTAGCACTGCCTTAAAAATGTAAGCGTATACTGGATGTAGACCTGTGATCCCAGGTAATCCCTGCAATTGGGAGACTGAAGTAGTTGGATCGGAAGTTGGAGACCACCCTGGACTAAGACCTTGTCTCAAAATAAAAAGAATTTAAAACGGCTGGGGATGTAGCTCAGTGGTGAAATGCTGCTGGGTTTGATCCCATTATTAAAAAAAAAAAAGAACTACCAATACACGTAGCAACTTGTATGACTCCCCAGTGAATTATGCTGAGTGACAAAGATTACATACGTGTGTTTGACTACACACATTGTTGAAATGGCAACATTTTAGAAATGCAGGAGAGATGAGTGTGGCTGCCAGGGGAGAGGCATAGCTTGGGAGGGAACAGAAGGAAGGGAAGTGGTTGTGTTTAGAAAAAGGCCCCAGAAGAGATTTTTAAGGTGATGGAATTGTTCAGCATATCCACTGTGGTGATGAACCTGTACAAGTGATAGAACTGTACAATGCTAACTTCACACAGGCACACATACACCAACGAGAGCAGGTAAAGCTGGGGAAATCAGAATAATATAGGTGGACTCTATCAATGTAGATATTCTGGTTGGGATATTATACCACTGTTTTGTGAAATGTTACAATCGGTGGAAACCAGGCAAAGTATACAAAAAATCCCTGCATTGTTTCTCACCACTGCCTGTGAACTTACAGTAATTGGAATAAAGTTTTTAATTAAAATATTTTGGGGAAATTAAGTAAGCAGAGTAGGATGATTATGACGTGCTTTCTCCTGCATGATCATGTAGGATTTACATGTAGGACCCAGTGAAGCAGACTCTAAATTAATATTTTCACAGAAACCAAGATACTTTGACTGTCATAACCTTATCTTACTTAAGAGTCTGCCAAAAACGTATTTGAAAACCAGAATATTCAACAGATGGTCTTTAAGTACAAGTCTAGAGTAGGTTCACTGTATAGATATGTGACTTAAAATTGCATATATTGTTAAATACTTAGGGAGTACTGCTGTGTCCAGCGCAGCTCTCAAAGTTCACTGGGGAAAGGATGGAGAAATACAGATAAAAGTCTATATAAGGAATGCTGAGGTCAGGTGGAACCATCTCGCTGGATGGGAGAAAAAGGAACTGCTCAACCAGGTAGCACATTTATTTATACATATGGCAAGTTGGTGTCAGGTGAAACCCCTTTGCCTAGCAACCCATTGCTTGGATTGACTCGGGGCGTGGAGTTCTCTGGACTGAAGCAGCTTGTTCATGTGGTTTGCCGTGGGCTCTTTGTTCTGGACTGGGCTCACCTAGCCCTGCGCATGTGATCAATTTCCAGCTTCAACCACTCTCTACAGAATAGTAAAACAGATTAGGACAAATTGATGTGCTTAAGCAATTTGAAATAACTTGTGATTATTTAAAACACGCATAATGTAAAGATCTTAACATTTTTTTATGATGTAAAAATCCATTTTGCATGAGAAAACCAGAAATGAAGTACTGGTTCAGATAGAGGTATGGATGGACCTCAGGAACACTGTGGTGAGAGGGCATACTTGAGATTCTACTTACATCAAGCTTTGGGATGGGAAAAATTAAACCACAGACATTACATTAGTGGTTCCCTGGGAGCGTAGTGATGGGCAAGGACAGGAAGGAACCTAGGAGAGAGGCGGAAATGTTCCATGTCTCTGCTGGGGTGAGGTAGTCATGTGAATATGTACACATATATCAAACAAACTGAATACTGAAAATGTGTAGGTAATTACTTCATGTAAATTAGACCTTAATACAGTTGACTTTTTAAAAAACATAGACATTTTCAGGAGGATGAGAGACTTCTACATTGCTGGTTAGAAATATCAAAATGGCATACCCTTGGAAACTATTTCTTATAAAACTAAATGCTATACTTACCTTACATTATAGCACTCTTTACTTACATTTTCCCAAAATTAAACACAGGTCCATAAAAAACTTGTGCACAAATTTTGATAACAGTTTGTTTGTAATAATAAAAAAACTACAAACAACCTATGCTTGTATGAATAAACAGATTATGGCATATTTTATCTAATGGAATATTACCTAACGATAGAAGGAATGAACTGCTTAGCCACACAATCACACCAGCGAACCTTAGAGAAATTATGCTGAGCAAAAGATGCCAGATACATAAGAGATGCATTGGTTTCTTCCCTAATTTTTATTTTTCAGTACATGTTTGCATTACACAGTGATTACGTTCATCATGGGGAGTTGGTACATGTATGCAACACATCTTAACTATTTTTTCACCCCTGAAATCTCTTGGTCCTTTCCCATTTACAAGCTGATCTACACCGCTGCCTCCTGGTGAGGATGCAGTGTATGCTGCTATTTACATGGAAATTATAGAACCAGTTAAGGTAGTCTACAGTGAAACAGGAGAGGAGGGACAGGGTGGGGAGGCAGACACAGCACTGTACACAGGGAGTATCGAGACATTCTCTGAGGGCCATAAAACTGCTCTGCCTGTTGACTAAGTGGAGTTGCATGGTTGTACATATATTTATTAAGACTCATTGAACGATAAGTGGACATAAACGCCTGCGTTTGGTGGCATCAGCTGAGGCTGGATTGCTGTTACCCGAGCTGGAAGCCAGGGAGAAGAGGTCTGGGGAGGAAAGCGGACCGAGTTCCGCCCTGCACGTCCCCTTCTCACCCTCTGCCCCGGAACTGACCGTGACTGCACAGTCTGTGCACTCCTGGGGTTCCCCCCCCAGCACCCCAGGCTGTGACGGGGCAGAGATGTGGGCCGAGCAGGTGCTCTGGCAAAACCTTTGTAAAACCGGAGGAAAAAAGGGGCGGAAGCCGCCTGCAGCCACACAATTGTCCAGCCCGGCGCTGAGCCCGAGGTGACTGCGTGTGGGGGCGCCTATTCACCCCTGCAGCGGAGTGGCCGCCCTGCCTACCACAGGTCGAGGAGCCGGGGAAATCCTGTGTGTCTGCAGGCCCTCTGGGGTCTAGTGGCCCCTTATTCTATATTCTTATTCTTTTTCCGGTACTAGCGATCAAACCCAGGACCTTTGTACTGAGCTAAATTACCGGCCTGTTTACTGATTGACAGAGTCTCACTAAGTCTCACAGTTGCCCAGGCTGGGCATGAATTTGAAATTCTCCTGCCTCAGCCTCCCAGATAGTTGGGATTACCGGAGTGTGCTACCGTGCCCGGCTCATTCCCTGTTCTTTAACGTGCATATTGCACTTCCTTGCTGAAGCTACAGATAAACAGATTAAATTTTGCTTTATTGCAGGTTAAAGAGAGGAAAAATCTTCTCCAGGCCACGTCCAGTGAGCAAGCCCCAGTGGGGTCCTATCCTTCGAGGGTGGTCGGAGTAGGGGGGTATGGGTGGGGGGGGGAGCCAGTCAGTACTGGGGCCTGGGGCGTCAGAGGGGCTTTAGGTAGTGTTGGGGGTTCCTGCGGCAGAGATCCCTTAGCGGTGGGCCTTACAGTCTGAACGGATCGCATTGCCAGGCGGCGCCCCCTGGTGGCGGCTTCAGGGACTCCGGACCCGGGAGGCCGTGTCCACCCTGCAGGCCCCAGGCCTCTGCAAAGCCCAGCGCCTGCGCTGCCTCCGCGCGTCTGCCACCCGGAGGCAGAGGTGGGACCCAGCAGTGCCCCTTTCCTCCAGCCAGCAGAATGGCGCGGTAGCTGCGTGTTATTGGGCTGTCGTGAAGATTCGAGGAGCAGATTTAGGATGGCCCATTCTGAGCTTCCACCGGGGCTTTCCTGCATTTTCACGTGTCTGGAGCCGGGGACTGGGTCAAAGAGGAACCTGTGAAAACTGCCCCCGCCCTCTCCCCGCAGGAGCTTCGGGGAGTGCCTTCCTCATCCAGACCCCCAGCTCTTGTAAGGGAGGGGTCCTGAAGTGGGGGAGGAGAAGGGGGAAGGGGGAGGGGGAGA
>PVLD010009788.1:0-38386 GCA_004027595.1 Dinomys branickii | reverse complement strand
CCCCAAGCTGCCCTAAACTGGAGCCTTCCTGACTCAGCTCCCTGCCTGGGTTTCCAGCACCCAGCTGGGTGAGGGGGACCAGCAGGGGAGAGCGGGAAGCCGCGGCTTTGCCCACTCGCGTGAGGGAGGGGGAGAACTGCAGAGAGGGGAGGTCCCCGGGAGTGTGCCTGGGAGGGCACTGAGAGGACTGCCTTAGTCTCCTGTCTGGCGGCTGGCGCAGGGCCGCAGGAGCCCTTCCTGCAGAGCCTCCTGGAGAGGGCTGTGTAGCCCCACAAGGGTGTTCTGAGCCGGAATGCTGGCCGCGCTCGAGGCCGTTCCCTCACAGAGTGGGCGGAGGTAGGCATGAGCACCAAACGAGGCAAGCCCCACTGCTATGGCCCTGTGCGAGCCACCCTGAAGGCCCCGAGGGTCCTCTAGGCCAGCGGGCCCCAACCATTTTGGCACCAGGGACCCATTCCTTCCCCGGATGTGGTTGTGGAGGTGGTAAGAGTGGCAAGGTAGAGCCCACAGTCCAGCAGTTCCAGAGATCCAGAGGTGGGTGGGGCACCAGAGGCGTGTGTGTGTGTGTGTGTGTGTGTGTGTGTGTGTGTGTGAGAGAGAGAGAGAGAGAGAGAGAGAGAGAGAGAGAGAGAGAGAGAGATCCCGCTGTGTGCTTCCCTGCTACCCGCCTGGGCTTGGGGCTCTGCCTTAAGCCTGGACCTGAGCCACTGCTGCTGTTCTTCCCACGTCCTAGACCGTGACCTCTCAGAATGCGCGTAGCCCTGCCTCCTACCTTTGTCCACGCCTTTGCCTGTTCTCTTTACCTCTGACTGCTTGAAACTGGGCCCAGCTCCTTCTCTGGCCTCTGAAGGGAGTGAGCTCACAGCACCTGTGCTTTGCTCTGTGTTAAGTTGAAGTGTATGCTGGGGAAGGTCAGGGAGAACCTTGCACACGTGGAGGCTAAATGAAGAAAGGGGCGGCATGGTGACAACTGGAGGGGGCCTCATCCTGTCCATTTGGGCGGGGCAGTCACATGGACCTCACAGGGGTGGGGGAGCCCAGTGTGTCCTCCACTAGGGACCGGCTCACCACCTGCTGGTCAGGCACCTTGCTCAGTCGGCCGTCCCTCCTTGGGTCCCTTGGCTTCTCATGCTTTGCTACAGCGAACCGCAGCCCCCTGCAGAGTCTTCTCCTGGCCCTGCCTCTCTTTCAGCCACTGCTCCTTCCCTGCCTCTGGGGGCCAACCTCTTGACCACCTCCCGTCCTCTGCAGATGGCCTGGACTTGCCTGAGCATCATCTTCTGGGCTTTTGGAACCCGCCACAGATGACTGTCCGCTGGGAGATGTCCCACTTCCCCCTGCCCTACCCGCCTGACAAAGCTGGCTGATCAGTTGTGCCCACACAGTTCCCTACCCCGGGAGGCAGTACGGTTCTTATCTGCAGCTGCCCTTTTCTGTGCTCTGAAAACATAAAATTATCCTTCCCCACTCCAAGGCCTTTAGCCAGGGCCGTGTGACTAGTGCTCCCCGCCGGTCTGGAAGCAGAGTGCATTGTGCACCTTGGGGTCCAAAGTGTGCACTTACACGGTGAAATCTTCCTGATTTCCTCCTCCTGGCTCATCAGTCATGGTGGCCTGCTGAGATGGAGGCACCTTGGGGTCCAAGCACAGGGCGTGATGGGCCAGCTTGGCAAGCCACAGCTCTGGAGAGTCAGCCAGGCCTGCCGTGGACCTTGTGAGACTGAAAGGTACACTTGTGGGGAGGTGTAGCTCCATGGTGGGGCACTTGCCTAGTGTATGCCAAGTCCCTGGGTTTCAGTGGAAGAGAGAGAGGAGAGAGAGCGAGCGAGACAGAGACAGAGAAACAGAGAGACAGAGGTGTGACAGATCTAAGATCAGTAAGGCTTGTTACAGAGGCATAGCCAAGCCTATCCTGATGAGTTGCTGATTAAAGCTGCTTTTTAAATAAATCGGGAGCCTAATAAACTATAAAAACCTGTGCACATGTCATTGTTATTGTCAATATGCAGCAGGTACCTGGGGAGGCAGGGCCTCCAGGAAGCCGGGGCCTCCTGTACAGTAGCAGGACTGGCGGGGGGGGGGGGGGGGGGGGGGGGGGGGGGGGGGGGGGGGGGGGGGGGGGGGGGGGGGGGGGGGGGGGGGGGTGAATGGGCAGGGTACGCCTGGCACGAGGTCTATCTCTCATTTGTGATTTGTCAAGGGCTCGCCCAGGGCTTGTTTACACAATCTCTGATGAAAGGGCACAATGAATGCAGCACTACCGGCAGCAGATGGATGTTTCTCCTAGGTATTTAATTCCTGTGGTTGAGAAAGGCAGCACTTTTTCCTGGATTGTCTCTCTCAGTCTCTGTCTCTGTCTCTGTCCCTGTCTCTCTCTCTCTCTCTCTCTCACACACACACACACACACACACACACACACACAGAGTCACTGTCAATCTCTCTGGGAATCTGTAATCTAATATCACTTTGATACTGAATTCAGGTCTCAGCTTAACTGTATCTTTTCATCCTTGAGAACAGTTGAAGAGAATCGCACCATGGCATTGTCTCTTAGGCAAGAAACTGCTCACTGGTCACCAGATGGGGGTGTGACCTCGTGGGTCTGTCTATGTGAGAGTTCTTAGGGCTTTTTCTTCTCAAACCTGTTCCCTGTTTGTCCATTTTCTCCATGATTCTCCTTTAAGTCGTGGTGCTACGGGGCTGAAGGGGCCTCTCACGAATAGCTGTGGTGCGCTGTGCTGCTTGAGCAGAAGGTGGGTGACCGCAGTATTGCCTGGTTTCCCATCTGTTACCCATCCTACATTGCCCTCAGGAGATTCTTCACTCCCTCCCACAGGATAGTGAACTTCAGTGGGAGGAGATGGGGTCCCCACACATAAGCCACTTAAGAATGACTTGGTAGGGAATATGGGGGTGACTCAGGCAGAGGGAGCTAGGAAGCCTGTTCTGAGTGCAGGCCTGGCAAGTTATTATTTGTGTGAAGTTGGCCACAATAATCACTTTCAATAATCACTTTCTTGATTTCAGATTCCTCATTTTCCTTAAAACCTAAGACTAGTCTGATCACCATCATGGGGGTATAGTGAGGATCTTTCTAAGGAGCTTTGGGCCAAAGGGTGGTTGATAGCAACATGTTGTTTGGTTCTCACTGTATTTTCCCTCCCACTCCAAGAAGGGTCAAAGGACAGAGTAGAATTTCTGCAGACTCTTCCTTTCCTGGCTCTTTGTCCATCTCTTATGGGGCTGGACTGTACAGGGAGATGGGGTGGTGGGGAGGTATGGCCTTCCTAGCACTGCGTGGGGTCAGTGAGTGGGAAGAGGACAGAGCTGTGGGTGTGCCTGGAGAGATGAATTTAACCTCCAGACTCAGTGGAGAGCAGGGCCACTAGGGAGCCTCAGACTGAGAAGGGATCATAGGTCCCCAGGGACCTTCTTTCAAGCGTGGCCATCCCAGGACCTTGCCGTAGCTCTGGGAACCAATTCTAAACATAGAGGATGTCGAATTTCCAGCCACTCAGCAGGATGGGGACTTGAAACCAGCTTCACCTTACAGAGACAGACACTGCGACATTTCTTGCACACCCACACTTGTGGAAGGCGCATCCCTCTCTCAGTGCTGATAAGAACCTACTGGGACTGGGAACTCGTGGCTTGTTCTTCTTGCTTTTGCCCGCCTGGGTACAGCCACCCAGGAAATCACACTCAGGCCAGCATCCTTTCACCCTGCCACCCTGCACTCACAGAGGAATTTACCAAAAGCCTGTCAGTGGGTGTACTTCTCCTTGGTAGCCTGAACTAACGTGGGCTTGCCCAAGGCTCTGCTGCACTGTTGACTCGTCACATGGGGTGTGAGGCCTATCCATAGCCTCATGTGAGGGCCAGTAAAAAGTGACATTTCTGGGTCCTCTTCCCAATGACAGAAATGGACTCTCAGCCTTAATGTACAAAATCCAGATTGTCACAGCATCCTCTGTGAGCATCTTATACTCAAGGAAGTTGAGTATAAAATGAGAGTGACACCATCCCTGCTGGTATTAGAGAAAAGCTTTGCTGGGGGGCGGGGTAGAAAGACATCGATTGTGATTATGATATTCAGCTTCTGTCATGGACACAGTTCATGTCCAATCCTACTTCTGGATATACACTCCAGGGCAGTGATGAGGCCCCAGCACCATGAGTTTGACAGTGATCTGAAGAATTTTACTGGAGAGGCAAGTTCCTCATGCCTGCTTAGCACCAGGTTGACAGGTTGAGAGTCAGACCTTAAGCCCCTTTGTGGTGATTTAAGGCCTGTGAAGGCTGTGGCATAGGGACTTTCTCTGCCTAGAGGGTTCTGTCTGTTCTCTGGTGGATATATATGGCAGCATAAATTCATGACCAGGTTATATCAGTAGCAAAATTATAATATATTAATAGCAATATAATAGAATCAAGGTTTGGGAGGACAACCATGCTTCCAGAACCTGGAGTTGGCATTCATTGTTCATAAGCTCAACGAAAGTCAGTGTCTTCAGGATTTGGTTAAATTGCAGTAAGAGAGACCAGGGTTAGTTGCAGGGAATTGTTTTCCAAACAGGTCCATTGCAGATGCTGAGAATGGCCCCTGAGGTTGCTGGAGCCTCTTCCCCACTGAGCTACGTGGAAACAGGCTTTGAGAAGAAGGCTGTCCGGAGAGCAGCTTCCTTAGACTTCAAGTCACACAGCAGTTTGGCTGCTAATGTAATTTTTGGGCCTGTTATATAAGGTGGCTTCCGCTGTGTTCTTCGGCGGGGGGGGGGGGGGGCAGTCTTCCAAGAAGAGTGGCACTCAAGAACCAAACACTGCAGTGACCAGGCCCAGTTGCTCCAGCGGACACAGTGAGCCAGGTTTCTGATGCATAAAGCAGTCAGCCTGGTGGGGCGACACATGGTCGGTCTGGATCCTTTCTGCCAGTTTTTGGATTCTTGTGCTTGAGAAGCGTGTGTCGTCCCCCGCCCCTCACTGTCCACTCTGCTCACCAACCATGGTCTGGGAGGCCCTCGTGTCAGTGGAGGCAGGAGACGTAAGATGTGAGGGGAGCTCTCTGGAGAACCACGCATGGTCATGGCTGGGTACAAAGGTGGTCTGCCATAAGCAGAAGAATGGCTGAGGAAAGGTGTCTTCTGTGGGCTTCTATCTCGGAACGTTTATCACATAGCAGCAGTGTCTCCTAGCCCCAGCTCACCAGGGTGCCCCCCTCTCTGGAGGCAGCGAGAAGAGGCTGAGAAAGTGTTGATGAGCAGAGTGTGTTTGGAGCTAGGTGAGTTAGCCTCGCTGGCCTCCATGTAGTGGGCTGCAGCCTGCTGCCCAGGTGGTCACAGCTGACATCTCTCTGCTTCATTGTGTGTTTCCTGGCATCTTGGACCACCCCTCTTCAGTCCTCTGTGCACAGGCTGGAGTGTACAGGAGAGTCCATGTGCAGCCTCCTGCTCTGGTCACAGGGAAATGGAGGGAGGGCCTTCCCATGGCTCTGAGATGAAGGGGTCTCATCCCCACTGTGAAAGTGAGAGGTTTGGCATCACATTTCACAGGTCCTCCCAGGTCTTCACTGTATGCGGCTTTCTCAGGGTGACGTGTAGCCCCCGGAAGAGGAAGATCAGCACATGTGGGTTTAAGAAGAGAAAGGTCTTGTGTTCACGGGTTAGCACTTGGATGACCCACATCAGGGTTTTTCAGTTCTTGCTGTGATGCCAGAGTCTGGGTAACAGACAGGGGACTGTGCTTCTAACTCCACAGCTTTCAGAGGGTTCTGGGGGTCAGGAAAGGAGCATCTGAGGGCAAAGGGAATGAGCCCCTCTCGAATTCCATGCTGTGTGAATCCAGATGCAACAAGGGCTTCGGCTGGCTTCCTCCTCCCGGAACCCAGCTCTAGCTACTAATGACTCAGCCCTTCTCTTCCTCCTCTTGCTCTGTTCTCTGCAGGGTGTGGGCAGGTAGGAGCTCCTGGCTGCCTGACAAGGAGTGCGCATCCCTTTCATCTTACTCCACTTAGCGCCCAACGCCAGGGTTGGTCAGTGTCAGGGGCCGGCTCCACGGGCATCCTTGTCCAGAGCCCCAGTAGTAAGGAGCTTGGGCGTATGGGGACCCTTTCCAGGGAGCCAGGGAAGACAGGGCCCTCCACCTGAGAGCCCACTCAGCTCAGGTAGGCATCAGGCTTCAGGAACCAGGGGGAGACTGGGAAGAGGAGCAGGAAAGGCAAACGGTGACTGGGGTTTTCTTTCTTATTTTAGAAACAAAAAGGAAGAGACGCGTTAACATTGGTGGGTACAGGCAGATATGGAGGAGGCAGGCTCCCTCGGAGCAAGGTGGTGGCCAGGAGAGGGTCAGATGAGGTCCAGAGCCTTCTCCTGCACATTGTATTCTCTGTTCCTCTTCACCTTCCAGCTGATAAAGAAAAGCAGCACTATGCCCAGAGCCTTGTAGCCCATCTGCAGGCCCAGGTACCTGCGTGGCAGAGGAGACAGGAGAGGTGAGAGACAGGATCTGGCTGCCAGCAAGAGAACATCATTCAGTGGCCCAGTGGGCAAGGAGCAGACACGGAACTCCAGGGCTCCTCAGCCCTCCATTGACACAGCTAGAGTATCAGAGGTGACAGCTACCCCTGCCGGCCCTGGAGGGGCCTGCGCCCCCAGCAGAGGTGGGGGAAGGAGCATCAATTTGTTGCCTGATTTCTTGGCCCCGCTGCTCCACCAGTCCTGCGGTGTTCCTATCCCAACCTCTCAGACCCAGCTTCCCTGCAGTTTCTGGTTTGTGTGATGATGGCAGCAGGACTGTGGGGGGCACAGCGGGCTGCCATGGGCCGTGGCTTACCCCCGCAAGAGCCATGGTGAGGCCCCTCTGTCTGTAATCAGAGGCTGGATGGGTGTTTTTCCACATCCACAGCCCACGTCCCTTAGACTGCAGCAGCCAGTCCTTTCCCTTGTGGGGCCAGCACATGAGGAGACCATCTTAGTGCCTGGGTGATTCCCAGTGGGCCCTGAAATGCCTATCATGGTAGCCCCTGCTCCTGTCCATGGCAGGACCTGTGGAGACGGCCCCTCAGGTCCTCTACTGGCAGCACCCCACCATGGGCAGTGGGCATGTGACTGTGATATGCTTGGGCTCAGGGACTGGGGCTCTTACCTGTCCCGGAGAGCATCGTTGTCATAATACACGCAGGCCCCTCGCCTTCCCGAGCACTTCGAGCTCCACCAGATGCAGGAGTAGTCGATGGCGAGGCCGTAGAGGGCTGGAGAGGGCAGCCAGGCTGGACAGCAGAGAAGAGAGTTCTGAGAGCCAGATCACAGGGCACTGCAGGCAGCACCCTGCCCTGTTCCCACACAGGAGGAAGGTTCTGCCCTGCCCTCAGAATCACGCTGGCTTGGGAAAGCGGAAAAGCTGCCAGTGAAGCCTAAATTTCTCTTTTCCCAGAAGGCTTAGGAGATAAAAGGGACCCGGGCCATCTTTTCAGGGCAGGATGAGTCACAGGGTCACCTTGACGCCAGCTCAGACACACAGCAGTTCTCACGCTCAGGCTGGCCCCAGCAGAGGCATCGCTTCCTGTCCTTACAGGGCCCTGAGGTGTAGGTTCCTCACCCCAACCAGGGGAAGCTGAGCTTGGCCACTGGCTCAGGGCTGCACTCTGAACCCTGGCTTTTGGAATTTCAAATTACTTCTTCATTTACACCTCACACTGCCCTGCTGGGTTAAACAACACCCTCTGAGACACCTCAACCTCTGGCTATCAGAGCCTCTGCCCTAGGCCCCCTGAATGGTCTGACTGAATGGTCTGACCTGGTCCAGCAGGCTCTGTTCATTACTGGGTATGACATTCTGGGAGCCTCCACTCTGTCGCTAGCAGTCACTAGTGTGTTCTAGGCAGTCACTGGGCAGGGGTGGGGCTGGTCCAGGATTCACACTGAACACAGACCTTCTCATGTTCAAGCCACAGTTCTGAGAGCAGCTTCCCAGGCTGTTTCGGGCTCTGTGAGTTGCTGCTTCTCGGGGCAAGAAGGATGCAATCCACTGTACTCATAGCCCTACCCCTGGGCTAGCAGCTTCCAGAAGTGGCCTGTCTACTCAGGCCCTGCTTACTTCCGTCTCCAGGTGAGCAAGGAATAGGAGCTGGACAAAAGGACAGACCTCCGCCTCTCAGCAGAAATAAAATCCAGGGAAAAATTCAGCCAGAACTCAGTGGGTAGTTGTAAATGTGCTGGAGTTTATGAAGAGGAAGTCCTCTCACCGACCTCTGCTCTTCAGTGATGAAGAGCCTGCGTTTCCTAATTGTGATCCCACAGTGAGCTCTCTCAGCTCAGTGGGAAAACAAAAGTATCTGGAGCGTTGAGTAGTGGGAGAAAGTGGTCATTTTCAGGGTCGCTGAAAGAAGCAGGGCTCTTTGTAGCTGGTGGCTGGGCTGGGAGAAATGCAGTCTCCCAGCGGAGACTTCAGAGCAGATTCTAGCCGAGTTACAGAAGTTGCAAACGAAAACAGCAGAGGAGCTGTTAGTGACACCAGAGCCTCTGGCCGGAGGACGGGGCGGAAACTTCTGCTTTCATCCTCGTGTTTATCACACAGGCTGGAGGGGCAGGCTCTGAGGAGGCTCACAGGAAGTCACCCCAGAGAGGGCAAGCAAGCGGCTTAAAGCGAAGGAATCCCACTGAAAAAGTTCATTTCTCATCAGTCCCTGGGATCTGACTGGGCCCAGCGAAGGCTCTTACTCAGCCAGCCCCAGCGCTCGCTCACTCTGGCTGGAGGGAAGTCGCTGCGGGGTGAGCTGTGGATCTGGCCTGCTGGGAAACGGTGCGGAAAGATCTCAATTCGGAAAATGTGTGTTGATAGCAAGCGAAGTCGCTCTTGTTGGAATCTCCATACTCCTCACTGCAGTTCTCACTCATTCAGTCAAGAAACACCCTCTGGTGGACTCGGTGCCTTTACTTCTGCCATTGCAAGGATCTCTGTACTGGAGCCTTGTGTCAAATCTAGAGTAAGGATGTGTCCGTAAGGGACAGCTCTGTGTGAGAAGTCAGGGAAAGGGCCTGAAGTTTGTCCCCAACTCCCAGCCTGTGCTTCCGAGGAGAGCCAGGGCTTCCCACTCTGATCCCTTGGGCAGCAATCCCTTCCAGCGGCCACTGCTGGCCTCATATGTATAGCTCAATGGCCCAGTGGGCTCTGGACTGCTTGAGGACAGACAGGGTTTGCAGGCAGACGATGCCATGCAGAAGAAACATCTGCTGAACAGCAGTTGGGGGAGTGACTTTTGTAAAATGAAGGAGAGCAGGATTGGCCTCAGCTGCTGTCCTGTCTGAGCAGGAATGCAAGGTTTTGTCCCTACGGCGAATTCTTAAGAAAGATCTAAAAATACCTGCTTTTAAACTCTGTATTAGGTATTCTCGGCTGTGTCTACTTTCCATTTTTCTTACATAATTTAGTTTGGAATTGATGCCATAGATGGAATCTTTCCTAACCTCAAGCAGTCAGGGAAACGGTCCATGCGGGGTTTGGCATCTGCTGTTGATTATGCATAGTGGAGAAGAGATGGGGCTTCCCCAGCCCTGCCCTGCACCCCACATGCCTACAGCCTGGGCTGCTCCTGGGGAGAGGGGCTCTGAGACACTTACCCAGCAAGCGCATGAGCAGGAACTGGACCCCGATGGCAAATGACTTTTCCTCCTGGTTCACCACGCTGAAGAAGAAAGCAGGAAATCAGCAGTCGGAAGATGCAGGAGTGTATTGTCTTCCAGCGAGGGGGCAGCCAGCCTCAGAGCAGGTCTGAGCCTGCCCTCACTTGATGTGGTGAGCACCTCCCTGACTGAATTCCCCTGGCCCAAGTGCTTCTGTTATGCTAGTGGTTCCCAAAGTATGATTTGTGGACCAGCAGCATTGCCTCGGCTCTTGTTAGGAATGCAGGTTCTCAGGCCCTGCACCTTGTGCATGGACATATCAGGAAGAGCCGGAAACTCTGGGGGTGGGGCTGAGCCCTCTGTGCTTTCACAGGCCCTCCAGAGAATTCTGATGCAAGGTCAAGTTTGAGGCCCACTGGTCTACATGATTTTCAGGGCTGCCCAGAGTCCACTTGAAAAGAAAGAGGACAGGAGAGGCAGCGAGCAGAGACAAGTGTGATAGTGCAGTTTACAGCAGCAGGTCTGAACAACTCCTTTAAAGCACCTTGTACCAGGAAGAGACAGCCCTGATGCAATCAGGACCCTGGGCTGTCAGCTCCTGTGCACGATTGCAAGAATTCTTTGCCCAGGGCCAGTTCTGTGGGTGTGTGGCCTCCAGCTGCACGGGACTCCACCCGCAGAAGGGCACGTGTTTGATTTAATGCTCTACTGTGGCTGTCTTGAAATTCTTAACCATTTTTGAGCCAAGGACTTTACATTTTTTATTCACACAAGGTCTTGCAAATTAGGTAGATGTCACTGCCCCTAACCTTCTTCCTTCTACAGGGAGAAGTTTGTTTGGCTGAGGAAGGAGGTTCAGAGAGAGTGTGGACCGCCTTGCCATCCCAGCTGGGGCATGGAGGAGAGGACAACCCCTCACGCGCACAAACTGAAGAGCCCTGAGCTGGCCCTCAGTGGCACCGGCTGAGTGACTGGGCTCTGGACTTTGCTCTGAGCACATGCCTCTGGTGGGTGCTTGTCGGGAAAAAACACTTGGGGCTGAGGGGACATTGAGGAAGGTGGCTTTCCCAGACCCTCACGGTTTGTTTCACCTCACTACCAAAGTTCTGCTAGCACCCTGGAAAGGGGATTTCTTCCAGATCCCCTGCGGGATGGCCCGACAGAGAGACGACGTCTGGAGTGTAGGCTGGGGAGGGAAGGGAGCCCCAGATGGGGCCCCGTGGAAACAGCCTGACACAGTTCATGCTCTCTCTGTGTCTGCAAGTCTCCCCGACCCCAGTGGCCCAGTCCACAGTAGGTGCGCCCTTGTCTCGGTGGTTAACCTGAGCAGATTCTCGGCTGAGTAAAACTGGGCAACCCCAGTCTGGCTTCTGATGGAAGTCTCGGGCCCCTTCTGGTGTCTGCCCCGCTTGACCCTGACTTTCTCTTGAGTGTGCAACCATTCTCTCTCCTTTCACATCTTCAGTTTTGCTACCAGGCTGTGTTCCCATGCTGGCTGGGGCCTAGGACTAATACCAGTGATGCCTGAGACAAAGTTATCTTCACGCCTCATCTTCACAGTAAATAGCATTCATTCTGTCATCTTTTCCAGTAAGATTTATCTGTAAGCCTCTTTGAAACCCTGGGGCCTCCTCTCCAGTTTTATCTCAGCCCCTGAACAGACTTAGACAGGAGACATTTTCTAGAAAAGCCCATTGTTTGGTTGGAATGATGCTCTGTTCCCTGCTCGCATTCCACAGGGCCTGTGCTCACCGCCTGCTGCCCAGGAACTGCCCCGTTTGACTTCCTTGTCCTGGCTCTACGCCTTTTCATGGCCTCATGCAGACTGTCTCAGGTCGGAGGTTCTACTCTAGTCCGCCTGACCTTGGGGTGCAAGAAGGGAACCCCACTGCAGTGCTTTGGGTCAGAGGGCCTGTACGTGGAAAGCACAGGAGGGGGCAGTAAGAAGAGGGGGACAGTGTAAGGAGTGGCCCTCGTGAGCTCAGGGTCCTCAGCTGGGATGCATGTAGAGCACACAGGGGACTCTCCACCTCACCCCTGTAGGCAGTGGGGGGCATAGATGTAACGTGACATAACCTGAGGGGTCCCTGCTTTTCTGCTTTTAATCAAGCCTTCGTCTTCATTCTGGAGTTTCCTACTTTTTCCAGCTTTTCAAAATAGCAATAGGAAAAGGAGCTTGGCAGCTCTCAGGTGAGCTTGACAGCTGGTTTGTGGATAGAAGAAAATTGGAGATCTTGACAAGGAGTTACTTCTCCTTGTCTCCTGGCCTTCTGGAGAAAACAGGCCCTAGGCACCGGGCTCGCTGTTAACTCAATAGTGACAATCAACCAATATGTAAAGCACCAATTTATAAATCAATCAATCACATAATCCTGACACTAAGGCTTTGAGGTCAGTATTGTCTGCACTTCATAAATGAGGCTCCTGAGGCTCAGGGAGGTTAGGCCACACCCAAGACTCTCAGCCAGCGTGTGCTGGAGCAGGGACTTTGCCCCCGGCACCAGGGTTCTGAGGCCTGTGTTCCTGCCTGCTCCTGAGGTGTGTGAGGATAAGAGGAGTGTGCTGGGGCAGCAGGAGGGCAATGTGGTGAGCCTGGGTGAAATGCTGTTTTCTCTTTTGCAGAAGGAAGTGAAAGGAGAGACATGCCTTGTAAAAGCCTCAGAAGCACCAGCTGTACTGGGATGCCTCTCTCCTTTCCTCCCGCCCGGCCAGCCTGGCCCCTCTGACCTGAGGACTTGGCTATGGCTCCTAGCATACTGGGATTGTCTCCCTTTGGGCCTTTCCTCTAGCTCTCACTTTGTCTCTGGAACTTGCCTTATTTTCCTGCCTTGACTTTGTACATCAAGTTCAATTCTCTTCCTTCCTCTCAGTTTCAGGATTTAAAAATAAGCAAATCTGCTAGCATCTCCACAGTGGGGAGCCAGACAGCCTGGCTTTAATATGTGGCTCAGCCAGGCACCAGCTCTGTCTTCCTGGGCTTCCTGTGGAAGAGAGGTGCTAACACGGCTGTGTCACACGGCTGCTGTGGGACTGAACCAGGAGACAGCATGCAGCTCAGTGCAGAGCCTGGCCTGACTCCCGTTGGTATTATTTGCCCGTATTACTGAAAGAGCCTTGCGTGTTGTCGCTCACAGGACTCTGAGGGCCAGAGAAGGGAGGTGAGGTGAGATGAGATGTGGACAGCCGCGTCTAAAGACAAAGGGAGGCGTGGGGACAAGCAAGCCAAGGCTGGGCCCTGGAGTAGCACTCACCGCAGAACCATCATGTAGAGGGGGTTGTGGGAGACACAGGCTATTAAGGCTGCAAAGGAGATGAGGAAGATGGTGGGCAGCAGGAAATGGGCACAGGGGATGGGGCACGATCCTGTCTCTGCTGAGGCAGATCTTGTGGCCACACAGCTGCAGTTCAAATAGACCTTAAAGAGGAAAGGGAGAGAAAAGAGAGGAAATTTGTCTTGATTCACCTCCAAGCACTCCAATATCTATACCAGCTCCTGCCTGAGTCACTCTGGGTTAAACGCTCTGCCTTGCAGGCCCCCAGGGTCCCCAGGAGGGTGAGCCTGAATCTCCAAATGGGGAGAGACAGCGAGCATCTGAAGGTACCCAGGGGTCCCACTTCACTCAGCATTTGGGCAGCAGAAATTATCTGCACCAGAACCAGCGTCCAGCATGATCTGGGCTCCAGCAGCAGGTGTTGGGTTCCTGGATTTAGACACAATCTGATGCCAAGGTCTACCACCAGGCAAGACCCCCTCAGCTTGCCAGCCCCCTGTACCATGGCTCCTAAGAAGCGCAGAAGTGTTTTATGTGCCATCTTGCTGTTATCTTCCTCAGTCTTGGTTTTGAGCATAAAGGTTGCCCCCCCCCGTATATTATGCTAATGGATGTTTAACCTTTATGTACTTGTGTTATTATTGGAAACTTGCCAAGATTATTTTGGGAGAGGATGAGTCAGAGGCGAGTAAATAAAGATAAGAAAACCACAGAAGCCGGCACAGACTCCTCCAACTTGAAGGCCACAAAGGGAGTATCTTGTCCAAGCTCCTCCTCCTCTCTGCCCGAGAGCACCACAGTGCTCTGCACAGAGGTAGCTGGGAAGCAGTCTTTCTCTCCCCCTCACAGCAGGGTGGCAGGCAAGGGGTAGCTCATGGACTCCCCCTGCTCTTAGGAGAAAGGACCCCTAACTCCTAAGCCTGGCCCAGTAGGGCCAACCTGCCATGTACCTCTTTCCCTACAGTACACTCAGAGCAGCCAAGGCCTGGCCCTTGCTCATGCTGCAACGCTTTTCTCCCTAGTTTGCTTCTGCTGCTTGTCAGTTCTCATGTCACTTCCTCAGGAAGGACCGCCAGGCACTCTCCTTCCCACGAAGTTTCTCCCTGGCACGGTTACTCTCTGACACTGTCTTGTGCTTTTATTGGCAAACTCTGTGAGAGCAGGGACTCTGCCTGAGACCCGCCTCCACATGCTCCACGCCTGTGGCTGGACCCAGAGCTCATTATTTGTTGATTAACCAAACAAATGGCAAGATGGTTTGCTGCTGACTGATCCAGGGAGACCTGGAGTCACAGTTCTTAGAGAAGAGACAGGACCTCCCCAGGGGAGCACGTGAATGTGGCAGCCCAGGTGGAAGGCTGGCAGCCAGGGGACACATGGCCTTGAGCCCTGGTGTGCCACATGAGGCTGGCCTCTGCTTCTAGGTATGCAGCTGGATGACTTCAGGCCAGTTGTGAGGGACACCTGGGAACCAAGGGGTTGAGGCAAATGACCTGATTGATGTCACAGACGCTCTCTGTTCTCAGTGTACCTAGGCGAGTCAGTGGGGTTTTGCAGCAAAGCAAGCATGTAGGACCCAGCAGCACCCCTCAGGACCTTTCAAAATGATGCTCGAAGGCCTCTGTGGCAAAGGGCAAGTGCTTTGACTTGTCCCTGCTTTGAGCATTGAGGTCTGGCACACAAGCCTGTTGGACTTGGGCCAATCTTTAACTGATTTTGGGCTGGAGGCATCCGGACATGAGCCTAAGGCAGGGGTGCTGCAGAGAGGGCGGATGGAGCCCAGAGGCCAGGATGTGGACAAAGAGTCTGGGAGCCTAGATCAGTCTGCGAGGACACACAGTGGGCTCTAAGACCACCTGGGGCTCCTCCTGATGCCGGGACCCTAGCTGCCCTTACCACGTGCTTGGAGCCAGTAGGGCTCACGTTGATGCCGCTGCAGCCGGCGTGGCAAGGAGAAAGGTACTCGACTCCATTGTCTCCGCAGACAGGGTGGAAGATGGACTCTGGGCATGAGCAGTCCCTGCGGCAGGCGGCAGGCTGTGGATGTATAGAACTTGATGTGCTGCCAGCAAAACAGGAAACAAGGAATCAAACAAAGCAAGACCAAAGAAATAATTCTACACTCAGCCCAGTGTGAGTTCCTGGCCTGGCTAATGGGCCTGTGCGTCTCTGTTTGTTTTGGGCCAGTGCCACCTTGGGATCAGAATTATGCGTGTAGGAGCCAACAATGACTCTGCCACTGTTTGGGGTTACGGCGTCTCTCCATTTCTTCTGACATTTGCAGCTTACACCCACTAATTACTCGGTTGGAAAGGCTTGGTCAGCAAACTCTCTGCCATAGTACGACTCGAAGTAACCAACCAAGCAAGACTTTGAAGGGAGAAACGACAGATGCAACAGGAGAGTCACAAGCAGTATTTGCCTTCCTTCCCCTTCCAGCCAAGCTCAGGCTGCAGGTAGCTGGGACCACTTGAGGCAGCTGGGGCTGTCATTGGTCACTTCTGGGTCATGCAGACATTGTCCAGGTCACCCAATCCTCCTGAACTTCAACCCGGAAGATTTCACTGATCTACCCAACTGTTCCCATCATCCCTCATAGCTGACATTCGTGATCTTTGGGGGAGATTGCAATAGAGGTTGATAAACTACAGTCCAGAGGTTTGCTAAAACATTATTACTAGTGGTAGTTGCTATTTGTGGGGCATCTCCTGTGTGCCAGGCACAAGACCCTGGGACTTTTCATAAACAGTCATTGAAATAAGTTTTTAATTAATTATTCACCTTTTCTGGATGAGAAAACTGAAATTTAGATGTGTTAAGTAACTTCCCCCAACTGATAAACAGCACCATGACTCAAACTCAGGCCAGTTTGATGACAAAGCCCATTGCTAACCTCCCCTTGAAAGCCACCAAAAAGCCTGAAGGTGTCAGTGCTGTTCAGTCCATGACCAACTTACGGAGAAGCAGTGCAGTCCCCACCTTTCCCTGTACCTCTTCCCTCCTTCATCCACCCAAGACAGAGGAGGTTATTTCAAAGAGAAAGAGGAAACACTGAGGCTGAGAGGTACAGTGTCTTCAAGTCAGGTGTCCTCATTAGGCAGAACTCAAAAGAGAAGGTTGCTGCAAGGCAGCACCCAGGGGAAACAAGCGTGCTCCTTGCTCTGCACCCCCTTTCTGAACGTGCAGACTCAAACCGTCTGTCTCACATTGGTGTATGCAAACTGACAGGTAGACTTCTCCTACCCCTTCTTCACCTGTTCTGATTTTTCAAGTCTGCTTTTTCAAGCCTTTCACTGTATCTTCTACATCTTTTCACATTTCCTTTCTTTCTCCAGCAGCTCAGTGAGTCTGTAATTCTAGTGGGCTCAGAGCTGATGCTAAACATAGCATATTTCTTAGTTTCTGGAGCTCAGGTTCACCCTGAAACCAAACTAATTGGTTTTGGGTCCTTCTTAAAAAAAAAAAAAAAACCCTAACTCTGATGGCTAACAACCTGCTAGGACCCTGTGATCATCTCATAATAGAGCATATTATTTAATACCTGATTTTCTAAGTTGCTACATGAGAGCTCAGATCAAAAGTGAAGAGGGAGAGGCAGATGGAGGAGGTAGAAAAGCAGGCATGTAGCAGCTAGTCTGGGGTCTGTGGTAAAAGATATCGCTGCATCCCTAATTCCCATTACCTGCGAGGGTAGACCTCGGCCACAGCCGGAGTGGAGCAACCCATGAAGAACAGAGGGACACAGAGGAGCATGGAGATGGTGATTATGGTGGCAGCCACCCGGGGCATGGTTTGCAGAGGGAAAGCAAAACGCTTCATGAGGATTCCTCCAAACAGCATCCCCAGGGCTGCAGCAGGGAGGTTGACAGCACCTACAGATGGACAGAAGGAGCTGGTCTGAATGCACAGCCTGGGAGCACTAAGCTGGACCACCAGAAAAGGAGCATGAGCACTAGAGATATTGAATTATAACAGTAATTGCTGGCATCCAGTGAGCATTTACTATTGGCCAGGCACATGTAGAGTGTTATTCTCACTACAGCATTTCCCTGCCGTGCAAAGGCATAAAGAAGCAGAGCCCTTGCCACCCAAGAAATGTGGGTTGAATGTGGATTTATTAAGTGTCTTTTATTATCTGGCCCTCATTGCATCCTGGCTGTGACCACATGGGCTTAGGGATATGACTCCTGATCTGCTGGTCAGAGATGGAAGGCCAGAGGGGGATGTCATAGCCACAAAGGAAGTCAGGGGGGCAGGGGAGTCATCCTCAAATCTCATGTACTGACCATCTTGTCAAATCCACAGGCTCAAATTCACCCAGTAACATGGGTTGGGCCCAGTAATTCACTTGGACACCTGGTGGAACCACATCCATGTTGGGTCACCTGGTGGGACCACATCCTCAGCTGCAAAAAGTGCTAATGTTGGGCCCTGTGTTCATTCTGCTTCCACTGACCTACATGGGGCTGAGTGTCTGAGCTGTGCAGAGCTCTCCAGAGGAGCCTCATGCCCACTTGGGTTGAGGATCACTCTTAAGCAAGCAAATGTATTCACATCTTGAAGGAGAAGGGAAGAAACCCAGGGAGCTTCTGTTTCCTGCCTCAAACTCCATTTCCCTCTCTCCTCCGCTGACCCCAGTGATGTCAGCTGGGTCAGACGTGCAGCTCCTTGGCTGGGAGGAAGGCAGCCTCCAGCCTCCACCCACTCCTGAATGGAATAATAAGAGTCCCAGAAATCTGCCAAGAACATTCTAAATTGCCAACCAGGAAAAATGTCCTTAAAATTCTTTCTCCTGGGCAAGTCCTCCGTCTCCTGTCTGTATCCGGTTCAGCCTTTGGGTGTCCCTGGGTAGATTATGTGGAGTACCCAGGCCTTCCCTCAGGGGGCGCCACCCAGCTCCCGCTGCACCCTCTGGACCCACCAATGAGAAAGTTGGCATAGGCTGCAGAGGCGCCATACTGCTTCTCTAGGAACTTGTTGAGGAACGTGGAGAGGCCGGCGATGACAGAGGAGAAGGTGCACTGGGCCAGGACCACCAGCATGAAGAGTGGGTTCATGAGCAGCCTCAGGAAGATGCGAGGGAACCCTATGAGCAGAATGTCATCAGGGGCCAGACCTGGGCCATCTTGGCTACTTCAAGAGGGGCCACTGCCCTGCATCCTCCCCCCAGATGACTCTCCTCTTCCTTGGAGCAGAATTAGAGGCACTGAGATGTACAGTGGCCAGTCCTGGAGCACACAGCCACTGGGACACCCATTCAACATGCTTGTGAGCTATGACGAGGAGGCACCAAGGCCATGAGATAGAAATAGGACAACCACTGTTTCTCCCAAGAGGAAGGGAGCAAGTGCAGGCCAGACCATGAGGTAGGAGTAGAGATTGCCTGCCTGAATTTGGTTCTACCCGTAGCTGTGAAAAAGTAACCAGCAGGGTTCCTGCAGAAGCCCTCCTGAGTGCAGGTCACCTTGGAGGTGGGCCTGCAGTCATGGACCACCTGCTCTGACTGTCCCTGACCACCCCTCCCTCCCCGGGATGCTGCTGGGTCAGTCCATTACTTTTAATGAAATCCAACAGGGAACCTCTCGAACTGAACTCCTCCATCTTTCTTGCTCCATCCTCTGTAGCAGGAGAACCCTGAAGGCAGAAGAAGGTGTGAGTGTTAACAGCCCCTCCCTGGACCCATGACCCTCTGGTCTCAGGGCTCAGGGCTCAGGGCTCAGGGCTGGTGGGTGTGCAGAGGAGTGTATCCAGAGAACACACTGTGGATGCAAACACCACCTGTATTTTTGTGAGCCTGGTGTGCCTTGGTTGCAAACCAGAGTACATGTGTGCCAGTGCCTTCCACAACACCTAAGGGCATCTTATTTCGTATCTAGCATTCACATGACTGATGCCAAAGGTGTCTTCCTGGCTCTCACTCCTGGTCTGTATGTCATGGTTACACTTCTCTCTGCTGCTCGGATTCCAAAGACTTCTGGCTTGTGGGACACTGAGATCTGGAAAACACTGTTTTTGGCTCTTTCTTTCTTCTCTCTGGGGTCGTTGCTTCCTCCTGGGCCCAGTGGGGATCCTGCTCAAGGCTCTGCTCTAGCCATTCCCTGGCACCTTCTGGGTGCACTTCCTCATGAACCTGCCTACTTCTGAGAGCAGCAACCCCAGCCCCAGGCTCGAGCTCTGGAGCTCCACATAGAGTTCTGAGTTCTGCCACTGTCAAGATCCTGCAGGGGGCTCAGTGCCAGGAACAGGCACTGCAGGCCCTGAGCTCTTACTCCACGCTGAGCACTGGCACACTGCACACAGTGGTCTCTCATCTGACAGCTTTCTTCTAAGGTAACCACTTTAGTGGTCTTGAGTGTTCTAAAGAAGAGGTAGGTCTGGAACAAAGCACCTTGCCTAAGGCCACTTGGCTAGTTTATAAGTAACACAGGTGCATTCAAACCCAGGTTCTGTGACACCACCCAAACCATCAGAACTCACTGCCAACCTCTAAAATTCTTCCCTAAGACAAGCCAAGCTCTTCTGCTCCACCCCTCCACCCACCGCCCAGGTGCATTTCATCCACCTCTTTGCCAAACACCGAGCTTTATTTTGGACTCCAACCTGGGTACAGATATGATCTCCTTTTCCAGTCTGGTCTGCTGCTGGGGCCTTTGCAGCTTCCCCTAGGAACGTCTGGCCTTGCCCTTGTCCCAGCTCTGTGACAGCCATGCTCTGCCCTGGACTGTGCACTCCATCTCTCACCTGAACGTCTTCAGATCTTCCTCACCCCCTGCCTTAACCCAGCTGCCTGTTGCCTGCAGGTAACCACCCAGTCACTACGGTGCCCTCACCCCCTGGGATACTGCGTGTGCAAACACATCAGCCTCACCGAAGGCCACTGGTCCTCTCTTTCCATTTTCCATTGCCATCCTTCTCGGATTCCTTTCCAGGACGAGAAGATGCTTGGGTTGTCACCACCCTCAGAATATTCTCCACTCTCTGCCCATTCTCACCCTTCTGTCCAGTGCTCAGAGGCCCCTTCTCAGTCCGACCTACTGAGCTTTTATGGACTCTGACCACTTTCGCCTAATTTAACTGAACTCAGTGTTTCCCAAGCTACGTTTCCTGGAACCCTCCAAGCTTCTGAAAAGTCCTCCGCATGACCTTGTTTCAGCATCACCTGGAATTTGTCTAACTTGCTGTAGCTTTTCAGTTTTATTTATTTTCTGTGCCTGCCTGTCTTCCTTAAACTCATACAGGTAGTGTTGTGGGCTCTCGGAAACTTACATCTGTTCCTCTGGGCATCGTGCGAGGAAAGAAGAAAAAGGGGAAAGAAGTGAGAACCAAACAAGCTGAAGAGATGAGCAGGCCCAGCCACCAGGCTCCAATCCACCGGGGGTCACTTGAGCTCAGGTTGACTTTAGCTGAAGAGAAACAAAAGAATACAAGTGTTCAATGAATGAATGTGTGTTCTCACATTACTGGGAAGAGAAACACTCTTCAGGGAGTGTTCCAATGACTTCTCCCTGCAGTGAAGACGAAGCAAACCATGAGCTAGAACCTCGGTCAGGACAACAGTACCTCTCTAGGTTTTCTGGTTTTCCCAGAGAACTGGAGCTACCATACACAGAGTTGAGCATTAGCAGATCCCCAGACTGAAGGGGCAGTATGTTCCCCTCACTGACTTGGTTTCAAACCCTTGGCAGGAGTAGTGGTGAAAAGAGCTGATTTCCATGGTTCAGACCCTACACACTTTATGGCTGTTATCCCACTGGGCTCCCTGAGGAGATTGTAAGGGGGATGTTACATCTATTCACTTCTGGCCAATCAGGAATTGACAGTCTGAGAGTTTAAGCCTCTTGTCTAAGATTAAGGCTAGTAAGTGTCATTTCATTGGTCAGTTTCAACCCTATGTCTTCTGGGTGCCCAAACCTGTACTCTTAACCATGGAACTCTACTACAGCTCAGCTTTTTGGCCCTTCTGAAGAAAAGGGTCTGAGGAAGCCATCACCAACAGTGTGGGCTGCCTGGCTGTCAAGGGCAAGCTGTTCCCCTGGCCACTGTCCTTGTACATCTGGAAGTCTTCCTTTGCATTTGTCTGTGTAAACCAACTGTGGGCACATGCAGATGCAGAACAGTTCACAGTCACACAGCGACAGGCATCCCTGGGCACTGTCCCAGGTGGCCTGGGAGCTCAGTTACTGGTTTCTTTGGGCAGCCAGGAGTCAGGGACCGATTTAGGAAGTACCAACAAAAAGCCAAAGATAGCTTGATCCTGAAGCATAGACAATGGACACTGTGATGTGACAGCCCCTAGGGACAGGAGCCTAAACTCTGACAGCAGGTCAGGTTAGCGCCTGCCTGATTCTTTGTGAGATAGGCAGGGTCTGCCTGTGTGTCAGGCACTGGTGGGGCTGCTCTTTCTGAGGGTCTGGCTCTCCCCTGCCTCCCAGTGCATCCTCAGGAAAATGGCAACTTCAGACAGCTCCATGCCCCCAGTGCTTCCCACCCTCTTGGCTGTATTCAAGCAGCTTCTTCCCTCCCACAACCACCAGTGTTGATCCCACCCGTCTGTTATGGTTTCACACAGACATCACAGTTCCAGGAAGTTCTCCCTGACTGCCTCATGCAGCAGTGCTCTCTCCTGCTCTTAAACTTCCAAAGTGGCCAAGCATGGTGGCACATGCCTGTAATCCAGCATTCTGGGAGGCTGAGGCAGGAAGATTGTAAGTTTGAGCCCAGTGTGGACAATTTAATATCTTAAAGAGTCCCTGTCTAAAAATAAAAATAAAGGTATGGTGATGTAGCTAAGGCATAAATAATGTAGCTAAGGTGTAATGTAGTTACATAATGTAGCTAAGGTATAATAAAGGTATGGTGATGTGCTAAGGTTCTAGGTTCAAGCCCCACCACAACAAACAAAACAACAAACAAACAACATTCAACCCAACCAGTCAACCACACAAAAACTTCCAAAGCACTTTGCCATTCTCTCTGCCATACTGCCAACCTTTCCTGTCTTGTGGGAGGCTGGGAGAATACAAGACATTCCCACAGAGGCAAGAAACCTTTGCTGAGTTGGGTGCCGTGGCACACACCTGTAATACCAGCTACATGAAAGGCTGAGGCAGGAAGATTGCAAGTTCAAAGCCAGTTGGGACAACTTGGTGAAAATTTATTATCTTAGGGAGAAAAAAAAGCGAGAGGGCCTGGAGATGTAGCTTGGTGTTCTGGTCCTCTAGATGTTAATTCAGCACTTGTGTCTGGTTTGTAGACTTTAGTTTCTCATTCTAAGATTTTAGATATAGTCCGTACCATTTTTTGGAAGAATATGAGCTCACAGCTTAACATACATTGAGCTTACTCTAATCTCTACAACTGCTGTATTTTTACTAGCATTTACAGATGAGCAAACTGAACTTCAGAAAGATCAAGTTACTAGGACCCCTCAGCTAATAAAAGGTGGAAACAAGATTAGGCACAACTCTGGCACCCACACAGGGTAAAGGTACCACATCACATTCTTCTGGATGAGTCACAAAAGTGTCTCCTTTTCCTTTGAGAATTCTTATTAATTCTTTTGTTTTTAAATATTGAGAAGCATCTTGAAAAACCAGAGAACTACTTTTAATGTCACCATTAAGACGGGCAGCTGAGGAGGCCATTCCCACCACAGACTTCTTGAGGGTAAGAAGTGTATTTTTCCCAGCAGCTCCTGCCCTAGAGGATCCAGCATGAGCCCTATTGAGGGGAGACACAGACTCTCCACTTCTGGCTGTCTGAGGGATTGCAAGAGGGAGTGGGGAGGGGGCAATGAGCTGAAGCTTCATTCTCTGCCCTAATTAGATGGGGGGGGTGGGGCTATTTTATGGAATTGCACGCACTCACCTGTGTCAACCCGGCCATAGTCCACAAAGATCTGCAGCATGACAGAGCCCAGCAGGTACCCAAAAGCTGGTCCAAATACAGCAATGGCAAATAGGATGGCTGAAAATTGAAGCAAGGGAAAGGATGCTGAGGGGGACTGAGGAGGTTGGGCGGCCATAGGCTTCTAAACTGAGGAGGAATCCTGACACGTCACCCACTTATTCCCTGGCTGTAACAAGCCCATACCTAGGGCACCTCCCACGGAGAATGCCATAACCACTCAACATGCCAAGGCTTATAGCATCAAGTCTGCTATTCCTCGTGCCACCTGCCGGGAGACCTGCTGGATAGGAAGGAAACAGCTCTCATGCCTGTTTAAAATGCCAGCCCAGGGGTGTGTTGATGAGTGAAGCTTCCCGCTGGCACAGTGCTGGTGACCCTGGCAGGAGTTTCTGGCGTTGAGTGTGGGGCGTGGGCCTGAGGATGCTCAGTGTGGCTGGTTCTAAGGGAAGGATTTGGCCATTTGGATGGCCATCTGCTGTTTGCTCTGCTTGTGCTTGTCTGAGGCGAACAGGCCCTGGAGCAGACAACTCAGGTAAAATGTGTGTGCCTCAGCTTTATCATGGGGCTGGACAGCACCAGGGGCTGCTACCGTCTTTTCCCCAAAAAAGACCTAACCATAAAATAAGCCCTACCATGCTTTTTCAGAATGCCTATAATATAAACTCCACCCCCCCAAAATAAACCCCCTTGAAGACCATCATTCAGGTAGACACATTTAGCATATCCACTGCAGTACATGATAATGCATGGAATTATAAAATAATATTAATATAAATACTATTATTTGGAGTAAGACTTAGAATAAATGATAATGTAAGTTATAATTAAGTACTTGTAAAGACCCAAGCGGGCACCTTTGGACAAGAGGTAACACCTTCATAAACAGATGAGCTTAAGACTTATTGCTAAATGGCAGTCGGAGTACAGACACATGCACAAATAACATGCGCAGTTCATAAAGGACAGAGGTGGATGTATCACATGAATCCTCTCGGTTCAATACAGTGTGCTCAACTGAGACACGGTACCAAGGGCAGGCTCTGTGGACAAGAAGTGCTCACATAAGGACAGCGCTGATGCTGGACATGAGAAACTGGGGCCAATGGCTCTATGCAAAACAGTCACAAGAAGTTTAGGCTGGAATTAGGGGTTTGGAGAGTTATGATGATGCTCCAGAGAAAGAGGCCATCACTGTATTTGAATAAATGTAGGTTTTGTACATGAATAAATGTAGATTGTTATACATGAAAAAATAAGAGATGCCCTGGAAATCCCTATGGAATAATCCATATGGAATCTATTGGAGCAAAAATTAATATGAGACCTGGTCTTATTATGGGGGGAGAAGTGGTATTGGTTTAGGACCCACACTGTGCCCTGCATGGGGCTGAGCATGTACAGACGTTAGCTCTTGTAATCCCACAAATAATCTTAACTCCATCTACGGGTGCCACGCGGCTGGGAGTGAGTCAGCACTGGCACCAGGTCAGACTGACCCCCAGAACTCTGCACTCATTTGCTGGGTTGTGGGAAGAGAACTTCAGACAGCCTTTTACCCCCAGGACCTCAGCAAGTGCTGTGTGTTGGACCCTCCCCACAGTCCACTTCAAGCCCATGACTCACAGATATACAGGGGCGAGTTGTTGGGCTCTGCGAAGTCGTCCACATAGGAGATCCCAAACGGCTGAATGGGCACGGTGCCGATGCCGGCCAGCAACTGTGCGATCACCATCAGGCCCCACATGCTGTTGGTCTCCTTCTGCACATCCTGCATGGTGTTCGGGCACTTACCAGGGGCTGGTTTATGCAAATGCTTCTGGCAAAGTTCCGCCTGGACATGGCTGAGGTTCCCTGAAACAAGAGCACCCAGTGGTGACCATCACCCCAGCCTCCTGGTCCTACGGGCTGACCTCCAATCCCAGCTTTTCTTCTAGACCTCCAGGACAGGGTCCCTGAGGATCACTCTGCCTGCTTAGCTGGCAGGAGGGACCCTGGAGACCAAGGTGAGGGAGCAAAATGGGTGACCACAGGGGCAGTCCTGCCCAGGTGGAAGCGCTACTGTCTTCTGATGCTGTCTGTCCTTTCTCCTTCACAGGTGCTGGTGGAGAGCTGAACATGAGGGACAGATATCTCCATGGCAGGAAAGGGCTACCCAAAAGATAAGATAAACACATAGAGTATAGGAAGTTAAGAAATTGGTTTAATCCCTAGGTAGCTGTGTGTTATGGTTGATTTATTGTATCAATTTGAAAAGTTTAAAAGTTCAACTTTAAACTTTAAAGTGATTCAGTGGGGGGCCAGGGAGCTTGCTTTGTGAACATCCTCAGCTTGTGGAAGAGGAGGGCATGGAGATGGTGTGGGCAGATAGCTGAGATACAAATAAGGAGGAAAACAGACTTACTTTCCCCCCAGTTTTGTTCTTGCTGCTTTTGCTGTCTTGTGTCACCTTGAACTGTTGCCCCTGTGCCATGCCACCCTACCTTGGAGCCAGCTGATTACAGATTGGAACCTCCACAAACTGTGAGCCAAGTAAACCTTTCCTTCCTTAATTCTGGGCATCAGGTATTTTGTCTCAGCAATAAGAGAAAAGTAACCAACACACTATGCACTGTTGAGCAAGTTTCTAATTCTTTCTGAGCCTCAGTTTCTCTTGAAATAGAGACTGTAAGGTTGTAGATATGGGGATTCCATAGGAGCCACTGAGAGGTAGAAGGCTGTTGTTCCAGAAAGGCCTGGCAGGTGAGGCTGGACACTGTCCATCAGCCAGCAGGCCTGGTGGCTGTGCCACTCTCTGGAAGAAAGACTGAGAGGCTCCCCTTCTCAGGACAGCACTTTAGTCCAGAAGAACATGAGGATAATAAACTGCTGAGAGACTCGGGAGAGTCTGACTTACCCCCGCCCCACTCAGGAATCCTTCCATCAGCACTAACCCTGTCCCACACCCAGACATGGTATGGTGCTGGCAGACTCGTGCCGATCCTTAGTGGGAGGTCCTGGTGGCCAAGGGCCTGCAAGGTCAACAGATGTTGGAAGGGATGGGCTGGGAACTGGGATCTGGGTACTAGTCTTGGATCTGTTACTCTCTCTGCCAATGTTCTTGACTTGAAAAGACCATTGATTCTAGTAAAAGGTCAAGCACAGAAGAGGGTAGGAGGCTGTGGTGGGCAGATGGGCAGGTGGGTTTACTGTCACCCACTGTCCTTGCGGCAGCAGCCTCTCAGGACACCACACAGTGCTAGTCCTGAGACTGAAACGTGAGCAAGTACCATGGTCCCCACGGCCTTCTAAAAACCAAATGTGCAAGTTTGGACTGAGGGCTGCAGTGGTTGCCTGGCCCAGGAAGGGGTCCGGTACACACACAAACCTATCTGACCCAGGAAACTATCACTCAAACAAACGAGCACACACCCTCTTCTACTGGCTCCTCTGGGCCCACTTCGACCACATGAATGAATTTCTAAAGAGCCAACATATACTTAGGGTCCCTCAATAAAAGGACTGCTGCCAAGTTTCCAAATAGGTATTTCTTTCCAAAGATTCAAAACATTTCCAGGTACATTTTATATGAAGAAATGAAAAAAGTCTGCATTCCCTGGAACCTGTCACTTGTACGCGTGCTGGCTGAGCCACCTCCTCCATGTGACACGGCTTCAGAAGCAGTGGGGTGGCAGAGCCAGGTCTATGTTATATTCAAGAATGATTTAAAGGTCACTTGAAGGCAAAGGACAATATAGGAAAAAGGTGCTAAAACCTTGTTCCTAGTGTGGCCAATGAAGGACCCTGTGTAGGCCCAAGCAGCATCTTCTCAGAAATAGTGTGGGTGATGCTTGCTTTCCAGGGGATGCACAGCACCAAGCCCTGAGGGGATATCAGGACCACGATCCACTCTCTTTGCTCACTGTTACTCAGTGACACTGTTACCCTTAGTGACTGGGTGAGCCCTGAGCTTAGGCGGGTGATGTGGAGGGGACGGAAAGGCGCTGGCAATGCCCTTACAAACTCTTCAGGCTGCTGGGTCTGCAGATCATGGAGAAGGCAGCCATGATATTGCTTGATTAAATCAAAACCACCGTGAGATGCTTTATACCCAATGGGTCAATTATTATTAAAAAAAAAACAAAAACAGAAAACAACAAATGTGGGCAAGGTTGTAGAGAAATTAAAAATAGAATTGCCACATGGCCCAGCAGTTCCACTTCTGGATATACACCTAAGAGAACTGGAAGCAGAGATCTGAACAGATGTTAGTACTCCCACATTCATGACACCATTATTGATAATAACCAAAAGGGAGAAACAACCCAACTATCCACCGAGGGATGAATGGATAAACAAAATATGTTGTGAACAATGGAACATTATCCAGCCTAACAAGGAAGAGAGTTCTGACAAGTGTTGTAATATGAATGAGCCCTGGGGACATTGTGCTAAGTGAAATAAGCAGGGCGCAAAAAGACAAATACTATGTGACTGCACGGACAGATGGTATCTAAAGTAGTCAAATTCATAGGCACAGCGAGGAATGGTGGTCTTTGGGCTTGGTGAGAAGGAAATGAAGTAGAGTTTGCATAACAGTGAAAATATACTTAATGCCACAGTGCTATACTTAAAATGGCTAAATGGATATTTTTATGTTACGTATATTTCACCACACTGAAAAAAAATTGCCTGGCAGATACTGGGGGAGACTTCCAGAAACCAAACAGAAATGGTAGAAAACCCAGAGGTGTGGGTAGGGGGCTGCTGGAGAATGAGACCTCCTGAGCTGGGACCCCACAGGCTCAGACAGAGGATAGGGACACAGGGGACTGCTGGGGAGCAGAAGAACAGCAAGCCCAACAGCTCTGAGGTGGAGGCCACGCTCGGTGAGAAGTGAAGTCTGTCTGGGAAGAGCACTGACCTGTGCTCAGAACCCCAGCAGGGTGCAGATCTTGAGGGGGGCAGTGTCACGCAGACCCTGGGGGATTAAGGCTGCATTTCAAGGCCCAAGTGTGAGGGGGAGAGTTGCTCTGTCAGAGATGTCGGTGCTGGGAGAATTGAGGTGGTCAGGCAGACAGCTAATTTTGGGTAAACCCGAATTCTTTGTCTCATGAAACTGAGTGTGTGGACGCATGGCAGGGCTGTGTGAACATGGGTCCGTGAGATGTACAAGGCCGGGAGATTACAGAAGAAGCTTCCCCAAGGAAGCAAAGGGCCAGAGAACAAGGGTTCCTTTTAAGAGGGCTCGTGCTTGATATGCTGACTCTTGTCATTTTCCCACAGTCACATTTCTTAGAACTTTGTGACTGACATGGCTAACAGAGGCGTTTTTATGGGATATTTAATGATCGGCAAAGATCATAAAAACATTGCCTGCCTCATTAAGCCTGCACATGGCACGTCCACCAAGGCCATGGAAAGCCTCGTGGGGTTTCACTTAAAGCAGTTGGTATCCAGCGAGCAGAGTTCTCTGGGGACCATTTCACTGTTATTAACTTTAGAAATGTCAGATTACATGTCCCAAACTGCTTTTATTAAAAAATGTGTATTTTAAAAGAATAATCAGTTGGCTCCAATTACATCAAAGTCTCCTGAGGCCTCTTGGCCAGTGCTGTACCACATGCTCATTCACTACTCCTGATCACTTCTTGTCCCTTCAGCGAGGCCGACTGCGTCTAAGCCGGTCCCACTTCAAGCTCTCACACCTGTAAATGGAGGGGGTTGAATGCAGCGAGGCTTCTTCCCGCGTGGGCACTGCTCTCTGTGGAGCAGCAGCTGGCCGTGTGCCAGAACAGGTGCTTACATCAGACTCAGAGTCAGATGTCATGTGAGATCCGAAGAGCTCAAGCCCAGGACGGGCTGCCCTGAGTGTTCTCCGTTGAGAACAGGGCCTTCTAGAGCTTGGAGTGTTAGGCACTCTTAAAAACAAGAGAATAGGTGAGTGTGAGGGGCAGGAGAAAGGGAGACTTTGCAGAAGGGCCATCCTGCAGGCAGGCTTTCCTTTGTGGACACCGAGAGTGGATGGGTCCTGCAGATAGAACTGCGGGCCTTGGCTTTCTGGGCTCCATCTCCCTATAGCTTCCTCCCAGGAGCAAAGTTCTCAGCTTTCTTCAAGAGCTCAAGCCCACAAAGAGAAAACCAGCAACCCCGCCACGTCATGTCTTACACCTGGTGAACCTCTCTGCAGCTCCTCTGGGGCTGTTTGCTCCAACCTTCCCACCATGGCACATCTGTGCGTGGAAAGGTCAGAGAGATGCCTGCCTGCAGCCACCACAGAGGTCCCCTTGGTCTTGGAGAGTGGGGGGGGGGGGCGTCCGTGTTGGTGTATGTTGGTCTGTTTCTCATCTTCCCCGAGGCAGACTTCTGGAAGACTCCAGTTCTTCAGAGCACATTCTTGTTCCCAAAGGACACCAGAGGCCTGGCTTTGCCAGTTTTCACAGGACTGTGAAATGCTAACTGAAAACAGGCAGGGCCCTGCCCCCTCCTCCTGCTACCCCAGCCCCACCCCAGCAGCACGTGGGATTGAGTCAGCTGTTTGACTTATCCCAAAATTTACATATGCAGAATTTTCCTTCTAATTACCGAATCTCTCAGTAGATTGGAGACTGTCTGGAAGGTCTCTTTTCCTACAGTGGAGCCCACAGGGATGGGGAAGGTCTGGGGAAGACAGGTCTGACCACCTCGTTGGTCTGGGCTCCTTCCCATCCCTCCTATGTCCAGGATAAGAGTGCTGCAAGGTGGCCCTGGGTATAGTAGTGGGGGCGTCTCTGAGCAAAAGTCTGGAGCTGGGTTAGAGAGGACCCTAGAGGGATCAGTACGAGAAGGCTATTGCACCTAGTGCTTCCTTGGACTAGTCCTGCTGCCCTTCTGTAGAGCAAAGAAAGAAAGAAATTTGCCAGGAAACAGGAAAGCAGGAGCGAGTCTTGGTTCAGTCATGGGCCTTGAGAGCCACCATTCCTCCCGCTCAGGAAGAGGTGTGACTGGTAACTGGGAGCTTGTGGGAGAGTAAAGTGAGGAGGAGGTTAGCAGTCTTAGGCCCCGGAAGCAATCCGTAAGACAATGGAGTAGGCAGAGGTGCCTCCAGAAGATGCCAAGCCCTCGGGCTATCAGCAGAGCTCCTGGAACACCTTTCAGAAGGCTCTCCTCTGCAGGACCTATTTCCTCATCCTCCTAAATCCAGCTCTTCCACAGTTCTTCCCGAAACTCTGGCAACACCCACTGGCAGCCTTGGAACAGACTGTCCAGAACTCACTCATGCTGTGAAATCTCAAAGCCATTTGTAAATCGGGTTGTTGCAGATTAGAAGTGATCAGGTTCACAGCAGAGTCCTGTCTCGAGTTAATCCATAGTGCCCCGGCGATGCGTGTTCTATTCCAAATAAGATAAGCCTCAATTTATAAAATGATTTCCGTAAGTATTGCATTTTGAATTTCATCTTGGGAAACCAGGAGAACATAATCTTCTGCCCAGCAGAAAAAATAGGATCAGGGTTGCCAGCCGAGAGGACATTGTGGGGCTATGGAAGAAACTCATTTTGAAACCAGATGGACCAGCAGCAAATTTTGGTTCTACTGCTTACTAGTCAGTAGGGCTCTCTGAACCTCAGTATCTTGAACTCCACAATAAATATAACACCTTTCTAAATATTCCTCTGATGGTTAAAAATAATGAGTAAAGTAAAATAATAACTATGATTGACAACAATTAATTGAGTATTTCAAAAAAGTGAGGAGAAAGAACGTTCCTAGCGTAAAGAAATGATAAATGTCTGAGATGACAGGAACACTGGTTAAGCCGACTGAACACATGTATTGAGATGTCATCCTGAGGTAACATAGTAGGAACAGAAATAGATAAAAGACAAATTTAATTTTAAAATTATACTTCTTAAAAAAACCTGCATCTTTAGGACACAAAGTTACTCAAGTTTATAATTCCTATTTTTCCCGTTCAAGGAAACTTCAAAAATTCCTGAGTCTTAGAAGATTCAATAAATCTATAAGTTCAGCCCCTGCCTTTCACCTGTAAATTGAGCCTGTACTTTTTTTCTCCCTACTATAGGTTCACTAATCCTACAGGTTTCCACCCTCCAGGAACCAGCACTACCATTCCTAAACTTCAAACATAGGCAAGTGATTTGATTCTAACCTACCCCACTTAACGGGTAGCCTGACAAACACCAGGAATACACATCCTGGCTCAGCACCTTGAGAACACCCCCAAGAACACACAAATGCCCCAACCCTGTATCATAATGCACCTCTCTTTTGAGCACGTACACTGTTTTCTCTGAGTCTGTGCATCTTTAACTCTGCCTCATAAATCTGTCTGTGCCTCTCACTGACATGCCCTGAAATGTTTTTTATGATGTAAGTCAGTGAACCCTACCAGCTACTCAGTGGGTGGGGGCAAGCTGAGGTCTCCATTTCCTCTTATGGAGGACCTCCTCAGGCCCTCTCCGGGGACAGTACTGTATCCCATAAATATGCACAACCGCTCTGTGCCAACTAAAAATAAAAATACATTTTGTAAAAATAATGAGTGAGTTATAAACCGGAACACGGTGCTCCTACAGTAACACCACTTTCTGTCCAAAGAGATGAGTAGCCCCGAGAAGCTCGGCTGGGTGACTGAGACGGCAGTCCTGGGGACATGCAGTGCTGATTAGGCTTTTAAGAACTCCAGGCCAAAGTACAAAAATAAGAAACAAGTAAGATCCATGCTGGCCTCCACGAATAGATGGATTATAATAAAGAAATCATGGACAAGCAGATATGCTTAGAGAGTGTGACCCGCACAGGACAAGAGTGGGCTTAGCGGGTGGAAGGCGGGAATGGCCCTGCTCTGCCCTCCAGATTACGTGTCCAGGACCAGTTGTGTGGCTGAGTTGTGTAGGGCCCTCCTTATACTGAGCCCCTTGAAATGAGGAGGGTCTCCAGGACATACCTACTTGCCTAGAGGAGGCAGGGTGACAGGTGACTTGGGTGTGGGAGGGCAGGTCTGCTCTGCACTGCCCACCAAGGCTGGGCGACACGCTGCTGGGCAGGGTCTGCATCCCCTACCTCCTCATCTGTCCTTGCTGGTACATAGGAGCCCACCTCCTGAGCAGCACCCACTCTGGCTCCTGTCCCCAGAGTCACTTCTTTAGTAATAGGAGAGAAGACAGACATACCTGAGCAGGTAGAATAGTATTTAATTTTAATACTCAAATTATTTTAATTATTATTTAAATGTAATATTCTCAGAGCTATTTAATTTTAATAGTCAAAGAGATATACATTTAATCGGCACTTGTTTCCCCCACTGTGCGTGAAGCAGAACTTATCGTTCGCAGATTTATTCAATAGGCTGAGGAGGAGCTCTGCAGAAAAAGCAAAGCGGTGAGCTGAGCCAGCAAGACTTCATCAACAGCCATTCATACCGAACCCCCTCATTTCCGTTGCCAGTGGGGCGTCCAAAGCAGCAGGAAGCTGTAGCATGGTGTTACTTGACTAGAGGAAGCATGTTGACAAAGCTGGTCATCCTGCTAGACTCGATGGGGACACGTGGCAGGAGAACCCTCAGGGAGTGGGATGGCTCCACAGCATGGCACCCGGCGCCCTGCTGTGAGGGAATGGGTGAGGGGACAGCAGCCATGATGTGTGAAGCTGCAGAGTGGCTGGCGGGATATTCCAAAAGTGTGGAAGCTCCAATTACCCCAAAAGACATGTGAGAAAGGGCTCCAGCCAAGAAGGAATCTTACAGAGGTAAAATACAAAAGCTGTATTTTAACTTCAAAGCAGTCAGCTCGTCCGCACATGGAAGGGTAAGACCTGGTTTGACAGAATTTATGGGGAAACGTCCCCGGGGTTTTGACCACACATTCACAACTTGAGCCTGCGGTAGGCACCTCAGATCAGGAGGGGGATTTCCTTCTCTTCTTCCTAGCCAGCAGCCTGTGGCCTTGGGCCTCCACGAAGGGCCTTGTATCAGGAGAATGAGTAAAGGCATGGACCGAAGGAAGCCAAGCTCCCAGGCCGTGTGACGCTGTCCCTGCAGCTGTGAACCGACGGGCTGGGTCTGGGTGACGGACCTGAGACCCACAGAGATAGTAGTGGGAGACAGAATTAGGAGATCCAAGAAAAAATCACATGGGAGAGAAGGGCTCCTCCCACACCCCGTGATTGTCACATGGGGACGTTTGGGGCTCTCCTTCCCTTGGGATTTGGTTCTGGGTGCCTGAAGGCTGCAGTGAACCTCACAGAAATCTTGAGAACTGTCTACCCTAGAGGCTGGCAAAGTGCTGCCTGGGGGCTAAATTTGGCCCCCAGTCTGTTGGTGCCAATACATTATATGGGTGCCATTTGCTTCTTTACCTAGGAATGCGGAGCACTTTCATGCCACCACAGCATTGCTGAAGAGTTTCTCAGAGGCCTTATGCTGAGCAAGCCTGAAATATTTACTACCTGGTGCTTTAAGGAAAATCCTGGCCCCCGGTCTAATCCAGTGGTTTTCAAACATTTCAGCCACCAAATCTTTCTGCAAACAAAACCTCTGAAGACACACTATGCATGAGACAGATAAAAGCAGAGCACTTCTCTGAGAAAGGTAGGTGCGGAGCTCTGCACGTTCAGATTGGACTTCTCCACTTTGAGTCAGTTATGTGGTGCTAAATCCCCTTCACTGTCTCCCCGCTTTAGTTGCCTGTGCCTCCTGTCCTGACTTGGGCAATCCAAGCTCTGAATCCTGCAAGCTCTCTGGTTCCTGAGGGAAAGAAGCTGACCCCGCTGGCTTCCCACCTCACAGAGGCCTTGCCACAGGTGTGCTTAGTGGTCCTCATGTCAAGTCTTTGGGCCACAGAGGTATCTGCACCCAGCTAGCAGCCTCAGCTCTACCAGGTGCAGCAAGAGGAGTGGAAAGTTCCTCCCTGTGCCCTGTGAGTTCCTCAGGCAGCTCAAGGCCTCTTACAGGAAGGACCACTGTTTTCTTCAAACCTCACTCGTCAGCAGGACAGTGGCAGGTTCCCAGGGTGCCCAAAGCCACAGGCTGTTAAACAGCCTCCCTTTTCACCCTGAAGGCTGACTCCTACAGACACCTTCTCCCTAGCTTCACTGGGACCTGGAGAAATGACTCTTGATGCACAGTAGGACACAGCTTGCTTCCAAGACCCTTGACTGGAAGCAGGAAGCCAGCCTGCCTCATTCCTGAACAAGGAAAACAACAAACTGTGCCTGGGGTCCTGAAGGAGAGTGAGCCCCAGTCAGTCTCCACCAACCTTGTGCTGGGGGCCCAGGAGGCCCAGGAGGCCCAGGAAGCCCAGGGTCATGTTTTCAGGCCCGCCAAGCGGGGTGGTGACTTGTCCACAAAACAGATGCTAAAAAAGCCTGATAGAAGTCAGCTAACTTCAGATCAACTGCTGAGGCCCTTGCAGAGGCTACCACCTCCTGGGGCCTTGCTCTTCCTGGCCCATTCTGTGGTTTCTGTCATTCCTCCACATTTATGTCTGTCCTTTCCTACACTGTGCATTTAAAAAAATGTCCCATATCAAAATCTCATTAGGTTTTGTTTTGTTCCTCTGTTCAGGACTATTTTTCTTTCAGTTGAAGTAATAACAGCCACGTGTTTTATGATTTTCCCTTTCTGTTTGTTTTCTTTTCCTTTTAGGTTAAATAGATCCAACTGGCCAGGTTGTGCAACCCTACCCCGACTGTCCACCTACTTGCCCCCGGCACACACACTTCCCCTTTCCTTCACAAGGGCCTCCTTGCTCTCCCTCACCCTCCTCTCCCCCTCAAGCACACCTACCCCTTCACATACACCCTACTGCTACTTCCGTACATTCTTCCACCTTCCACCCCCGCACTGTCCCTAATATGCTCCCCACGCCCTTCACATGCACAGCTTCCTCATGCCTACTTCACCACATCCACTCTCCAAGGGTGGGGAGACCCCACTCACACACACCCCTGTACTCCTCAGACATTGCCACCAGGAGCCCTACATGGTAGTGCCCTGTGCTGTTCTCTGGGACTTCCTGCCGTGTCTACTGCACACCACAGGACACGCTGGGCTCCTGCTGGCGAACAGTTCCCTCAGGGAGTGGATTTGGCTCTGCAGGTCAGAAGCTGGACGAGAAAGTAACTCTTCCCTTTCTTTTCTTGACGGGTCCAAAAATACAATCTCTCCCTTCCTGTATAACCTCCAGGAAGCTTCCTGCCTCCATTGTCTGTGGGGCCTGACTTCCCTCTGCACTGGGCCACAGGATCTTTCAGGGATACACAAGACCCTGGCTTCCAAAGACCCTTCCCTTATCTCCTGGGAGATGTGGGTTCATGTTGGCCAGTTTCCCATCTGTGAAAACCTCTCTGTGCCTTCTAGAAATGGACTTACAGGCTTTGGCTGGGTAGCTGGTTTTTTTCTTTAAAAGGTGCCAGGGCACAGTTACAGACCCCACTGACATTTAGAATATCTAAACAGCCATAAATGTCTTCGTGGCCTTTTTACAATTAGCAATTAGTTGTTAAAGGTCTCCATGATTCCCACAATGTTCAGTCCATCTTCATTTTTCTCCCCTCTAAAACACACAGTTACTCTTCATTTTCCATGTTCATTTCTGAAGCAGCTTTGTTCCAAGAGGGCGGAAATCAGCCATCAACATATGCTAATAGGTCTGGGGTCCATTCTTTATCAGCAGCAGATTTCAAATACCACAACAAGGGCAGGCAAGCAGAAATTGGCCACACAGCTAACACGAGCCAGGCACCTCACCTATATCAGTTTACTTTTTTCTCTTAGAACACACAGAAGGTACTATTGTCCCCTTTTTTATAGCTAAGGAGACAGAGGTTCAGAAGGGTGAAGCAGCTTGCTTATAGAAACTTGGCAAGGGAACGGCTGAGCTGAGATTTGGATGCCAAAGCCCATGTTCTGTCTATCATGCCAGCATCACCAGTCTGCACCAATGTGAGGGTCTGGGAACTGAGCAGAAGAGCAGCCTACACTTCCACCTAGGGAAACCCTGGCCTCACACGTGAGGGTTCAAGCAGGGACCATGCTGAGGAGTGGGCTCTGCTTTCAGGCCAAAGTAGAACACTCAAGGTGAGGACCAAAATGAAACCAACTTTAGATGCCCCTAGGCATCCACTCCACGGCCAAGAGCTGTGAGGGGTGTGGAGGTGGGTGCTCCCTCATTTGGGGTTCAGAGGCATCCGTTGGGAATAGAGCCCCTACTTCAGATTACTGCACTATGTCAGCACTGGGATAAATTTGAGGACATGCATCTTCACAGCCCTCGCAGCCCTATGAGGAAGGGTTTCTGTTCCAGGCACAGAGAGGAACTGAGATTGCCAGCAGTGAGGAAGTGGCCCATGGCCATGCCATTAGGGAGTCTCAAATCCCACTTCAGCTGGATGTGGAGGTGAAAGCCTTTAATCCCAGCTACATGCCAAGATGGGAAGATTGCAAGTTCGAGGCCAGCTTGCTCAACACAACAAAATGCAAACTAAGAACAGCAACAACAAAAGTAAACCCCACACAGCAAACAAAAATAATCAAAGCCCAGCTTCAGTCCAAGGAGCGCCTGTCTCAGGATGGTTCTCCGTCACATCTGCATGCAGGATGTTGCATTTAATAAAACGTATTTGTTCCTGATGACCTTGCATAATTCAAAACAAGATCCCGTAAGATAAACTTGACTCATATGTAGGGAAATGGATATACTTTGAGACCATAATGTTAAGTGAAATAAGCCAAACATATAAGCTTAAATATTGCCTGGTCTCTCTTATTTGGGAAATCTAAGATATAAATAAATAGCAAAATAAAAATATTAAGAAAGAGGGAGAAAGATCTTTTGCAGATGGGAAGGGACTAGTAGATGGAGAGGGAGGAAGACTGCAGGGAAGAAGATGAACAAAATTGTGATCCATTATGGACACGAACCTCAAGGAATGTAATCACTAATCATTACGTACTGCAAACATATGCCAATAAAAACAGACCCACAGGAATACATCTGAAGTAGAGTCACATGTGAGGCTTTTCCCATGAAGTGAGACTTGAGGAATATTTTTATTTGCACATATTAGCACACATTCCCACGTTGCACTGGCACCCAGCACACAGCCCCAGCTGCAACCCACAGATGTGGCTCCTGAGCCAAAGTCCTCCTCATCCCACACCCTGGCACCAGGAAGATGCCCTGAAGGTAGCCCAGCCCTGAGCACTTCCAGCTGTTGCTCTGATCCCAGCCAGAGTAAGTGAGATCGCTGTGCCTTATTGCTGCAATTAGAATGCACAGAAACTAAATAAGCAACGATAGCAAAAACCCCACTCTCCTGGCCTATCATGCCCCTCAGGCTCTGGGAGGTCGGCATGGTCCTCTTTCAGATGATTTTAGCTAAAAACACTGAGGTTGAGACTGGGCTGGCAGAGTGTTTCCCTCAGCTGTTGGGTGACTGTGGAGAGCTAAGCCCAGTACCACTGACCATTGCTAATAAGGAGCAGAGTGAAGCCCATCTCTAACCACCCACCCATGGCTGCTCTGAGCAAAGCAAATGCCACTGGGACGTGGGCCCAGGCCACAGGGAGCCAACCCACCAGACTAAGCAGCCATGATGTGTGGCGCCTGGCAAGGTGCCCTCCTCCTGGCCTGGCCTCAGTGCCCCAGGCTCCCTTGATGATTTCATTAGCTCAGTCTTCATGTGCCAGGAAAGGTCAGCTCCTGCCTTTCTTCCAGAGCTGGCCTCACGCTCCTGGTCAAGAATAAGGGGGAGAAGATGCACGGCAGGAACCCTGAGCTCAAGTCTGGCTTCATCCTCTGCTTACTTGAGCCCTGAAACACTCCAAATAGATCCAAGACCATAGTGCACTTAGGAAAAGTCACCAGTGCACTGGAGATTAACAGAAAGTTGGAAAAAGGCTTCTAGGACAAGAACCTAGCAGACATTTGGCCATTACGCATCCCTGTCTGTCCTATTCCATTTTATTCTAGCTGCCTCTCTCTCCAGTACAGGTTTCACAACCTATAAAGGAAACCCCTCTATTATTACTCATCATCTTTTGGATTTTGTCTACACACCCAATTTTTAAAAAAAGCCTGGCATTCTAGCGGATTGGAATCAATCATTCCCTCAGCACATCCCTGGGTAGTTCATTCATTGTTTAGTCCTTTAGTGGACTAAAGATGAGCCTTTGCCGAATGAGTCTTTCACCACTGTTCATCATAAAACCACCCCCACTTCCTACACCCCTTAAAAACAAGTGCAAATCTCTCCCAAGCCAACAAATTAACATAAAGCTCAATGCCAAAGTGGTAGGTGATGGTCCCAGGATGCTGAGTAAATGCAAATGCAAAACTGCTCTGCAGAGATATTTCCCAACACCGATCACGCACAATTTCTACAGAGGAGACTGTAGTACAAATAGTTTCATGGTCAAACACTGCAGAACACACGGAGATGAGTCACTGAAGAGGAGCAGGCAGACATAAAACAGCAAGAGGATTAATACTCCCCAAACCTGAGCTAGTGGAACCACTTGAAAAAGACTATAAGGGCTGGGGATGTAGCTCAGTGGCACAAGTGCCTGCCCGGCAAGCGCAAGGTCCTGAGTTCAATTCCTGGTACCAAA
>PVLD010009787.1:0-74741 GCA_004027595.1 Dinomys branickii | reverse complement strand
AGTGACTGAGTTCAAATGTCCTCTAGCACTATACTAAAAAAGAGGAGAGATTTGGAGTTTAAGTGCAGTTGGCATTTCTCAACCGCCTGCTAGAAGCAGCCGTCTTGGTCAAAATGATGGCTTTTGTAATGCCTGGGAGTTTATTCTGAGATACCAATTTCTATGAAGCACTGAGCTTAAACAGAACCACAGAAGAGCCTGGCGTGGTGGCGCACACCTGTAATCCCAGTACCGGGGAGGCTGAGGCAGGAGGATTGTTGCAAGTTCAAGACTAGTCTGGGCTACAAAGTAAGCTCAAGTTCAGCCTGAACTGCATAGTGAGACCCTGTCTCAAAAAGACAAAAAAAAAAAAAAAAAATCAGGACCTCACATTTAGCTTTACAGATAAGGGGGGAGTGCGAATAAAAATCACGAAAATCTCTTCATTCCTGAGAACACTTTGTAAACCTTTGCAACAGTTCGAAAACGTAGCAAACTCCCCCTCAATTTTGTTTCCATGGGTCTGTTCTCCCGTTTACTAAATTTGGATAATAAAACTTTTTACGATTTTATATATAAGTGAAACAATTCTTGTACATATGTGAAAGCTGTTTTGTATCAACAGGATAAGGTGTTTAGAATCATCTCACCTGCTGGGCCTATTTCCTGCAAGGCTTTCTTGGGAAGGGATGCATGTATTTGACCATCTTAGGGGTCAAAGCTGGGACTCTGAATTATATCACATTAGAGTAATTAATGTTTTTTTACCCCCTGGAGTTTTCTACAAGTTAGCAAGATGACAGCAGAGGATACTCCTGGTTACTTAATCTAGGCCGTTTCTATAGCATGATGTTGTGTACGCATTTTCTTCAGAAAATTGGTATTTGCGACGTGTTTCAAGTCGTCTGCAAAATATTCCTCTTCTCTGTCTTTGAGTAGACAAAGGTGTCTTAATCGTACTGCATGACATGTGCTGGGAACGTATGCAAGATGCGAAGACAAAAAGAAAACCAGTTGCACCTTATGTAAACAATAGAGCCCAGGGTGGTCCTGAGCTTATTAGACTGCGCGCTTCCCTTCCACGAGTTCTTCCCTAATAGGGCTCAGCAGTGGCGGCTGCTGTCTCGGCCCCTGGCCCACTGCAGGGAAAGTTTCGTTTCTCCTGCTCTACCCTTGCTCGCAGGCAGAGGGGCCGCGGCTCCGCGCCGGGCTGACCTCCCCACGTGTCCCGCACCTGCGGAGCCCGGGCCTCGGGTTTCCTCCTCCCCGGGCGCGAGCCCGGAAGAGGCCGGGCGCTCGCGGCCCGAAGTTGAGGCCGTCGCGGAGCACTTGTGGCCGGAGTCGGTGGCCGCCCCGCGGCCGGCCCCCCATCGCGCCCCGGTGCCCGCGCGTCCGTCCTTCGCGCCCGCAGCCGCCCCGACCGCGCACAGCCCCGCGGGGCAGCCTAGCGAGGGCGCGCCGGGAGCGGGCCCCGCTGCAGTACTGCGCGAGCCCGGGCGGGGTCTCTGTTCCCCGGCGGAGGCGGGCCCTCGGCGGCGGGAAGCGCCTCTCTTTCTCGCGCCGCCGCTCGAGTCTGCGCCCTGCGGCCCGGCGCCCAGCCCGGCGCTCCCAGAGCTCGCGCGCCCGCTCCTCGCCGCGCAGCCCGCGCCGCCGCCGCCTCCCCGCTGCTCCTCCCAGCCGCGGCCATGGCGGACAGCGCCAGCGAGAGCGACACGGACGGCGCGGGGGGCAGCGGCGGCGGGCCGGCCGCCATGCAGGCGTCCTGCTCGGCCCCCGCGGGCAGCAGCGGCGGGGGCGGCGGCGGCGGCGGCGGGAAGTCGGGGGGCATTGTCATCTCGCCGTTCCGCCTGGAGGAGCTCACCAACCGTCTGGCCTCGCTGCAGCAGGAGAACAAGGTGCTCAAGATCGAGCTGGAGACCTACAAGCTCAAGTGCAAGGCGCTGCAGGAGGAGAACCGCGACCTGCGCAAAGCCAGCGTGACCATCGTGAGTGCCCGGGGCGCCGCAGCGGCGACCTCCGCCCGCGCCCGGGGGGCTGCGCCCGACCCCGCGGCTCCGCGCTCCCAGACTCCGGGGCCGCAGCGAGCGCTGCTGGAGGGCACCGGCTGGCTCCCGGGGGTACAGGGAGATGTCCGTGCGGGGCCAGGCGGGCTGTGCCCCTCCGGGGCCCAGGACCCTCCCGGAGTGCGGGTGTTGGCTGCTGGGGCAACCACCCGAGGTCCCTATCGGCCTCGGGGCGGAGGCCCCTCCGGGGCAGGGCTGGAAGCTGGCGGCGTGGCTTGGGGGGAGGGCGGGGTGGGAGCTTTTTGGTCTTAGTGTGCCCGAGGGGTGAGTCTAGAATGGGGGGGACTAGAGGGTGGGGAAGAGAGAAAGCTGGGGTCTGTTCCCCGGACGTAGCTTGGAGGGGGTTGGGGTGGCGCAGCTATGCTGGGCACCCAGCTGGCATCGGGTCGGCGTGGCTGGACCGCCCGGGGAGGGGGCGGGAGAGAGTGGCCAGGAATCCGGGAAGTGGAGTTTTCTGGCCGGATCAAGCGAGAAGGGCGGGTACCCCGAGCTGCCGCTCCCACCTCGGTGTGGAAGCCCTTTCCTTTGGGCCCAAGGGATGGGCGGTGCACAGTCGGGAGAGCGCAGCATCTTGCGCCGGCTGGGACAGGGTGGGGGCGGAAACCAGCGTGAAGGGTAGCCCCTGCGACTCGCCGAGCAAGATAGGCGTTTGTTTGCCTCGCTGGCGGTGGAGTGTAGGGAGGATCCTGCCTCTGAGTCTAGATGGGAGAGCAGGCCTCCAGTCATGTTTCTACCCCTCCTCCCCCGTGCTCCCCAGAAGAGGGTAAGATTAGACGTGTAGGTCGCTCTCCTGGTGTATCACCCTGGGGCGGTGATGAGGCGAAACGTAACTAGAAAAAGTACACTGTGTGCTCTCACCTAATGTCTCTGCCGGCTCCACATTATTAACATGCAGAAACCCCACGCAGACAACCCTATTCAGATCAAAACAGCTTCCCAGCCCAGAGCAGAGAAGAAAATGTCAGGAAATCAAGGGGGTAAGTTGCCAGTGTGGTTGTGCCATAGCTGATTTGATGGAAAAAGAGGGATAAATTTGGAGCAGTTTTCAGAATTGTAGCCTGGAAATGAAATGAGACAAATTTAGGATGCCCTTGGCCCAGGAGGAAGTACTGTTTAGGGGAGAAGAGTGTAAGATGTGTTTCCCCAGGGCTAGTCCGTAGAGACCTATATGGCATTCTTGATTTGGGTGGATAGGTTTTGGACACGGTTTCAGAATGATCAGCAACCTGAACAGCAGTTGATTACAGCGCTTTGCAGCTTGGATTCTGCCCTGGTGAATGGAACAGGAGCGACATACTGGGTCTCCAGACTGAACAGGTCTTGAAGTGTCCTGTTGATGGGAAGGGGGAACTTTGCAGAGGTGACTGCTTCCAAGCCTCCAGCTTTCTTGGCTTGGAGAGATGACTGCTGAGTGGGTTGTGAAGAAGGGGAGAAGTTGCTGGAGGCCATAGATTCAGGGTTTGAGTCAGTAAATGAGGTGGTCAGTAGTCTCAGAGATTGAGAGCCAAGCAAAGTAGTAAAACTGAAGGGATACAAAATTTCTTGCATACAGTGAGGTCAGGCCTGTTTGTTTGTTTAGGAGGAAGGGATTGCGGAGGAGAGACTATGAAAGGGTTATCTGTTTGACACTTTGACCATATTATAAGTAGGTCTGCAAGTTGTACACAAGTGTGTTGGCTTTGTGGGGACAAACATGTCCATTTCTGATGCTCAATGTCAGAGTCTTTCTGAATACTTGGTGCAAGGAGTATTTGAAGTGATGGCTTTATTTCTTAGCAGGTTACTCTTCAAGTAAGGGTGACGTCCAACCACATGTACTTGGTGCAGTGTTCTGTGGCAAGTAAAAATTGTTCAGATGCAGTCTCTAAGGACCAGAAGCATCTCAGTTCTTAATCCCTAATACATTCAGTCAGACAAATGAAAGTACATGTTGTTCCCCTGGTTCCCTCCTACTTGGCAGGTGTTGCTAAGGAGCAAAATGACAAATGCAGAAAAGAGATGCCATCCAGCTTCTAGATTGTGCTGGAGTAGGTTTGCCCTGTAGGGCTTGTAATTTCAGGGAGAAGTGGGTGTACTCCTTGAAATGGGTTTGTGAATGTTAAGGAGTCTGTTGGACAACATTGTTTCAAAGTTTGTATTAAGGTTAAGGCTGATTTAAGCATCGTCCTGGCTAGTAAGCAGCCTCAGGAGTTTTGGCCAAGGCCTGGATATTCAGTTAAGTGAAGGCCCTGCTAGATTTTTCACTATTTTAGTTAATTTGATGGGAAGGTAGCACAGTTCATAACCCTGTTACTTGTCTTTCTGACTCTTATTCATTCCTCTGGTATATGAATTTGCAAGATGAGGAGCTGAAAATGTGACTGTGGCTGTCTTTCCTTTGCCCGAGCACTTGCAGGCGGGCACATTGCCTTTCAGCCACACCCTGGAGGGAGCCCTTCGTACTCCCCTTTTAGAAATACTTTATTTTTTAGAGCAGGTTTAGGTTTGCAGTTACATTGAGCACAAAGCACAGAGATTTCGTTTGCCCCTCATAGGCACGACACCCCCGCCCCAGCATCCTGCACCGGAGTGGGGCATTTGTTAGGGTCCAGGAACCTGTGCTGACACATGATTTCACCCAGAGCCTGTAGTTTATAGGGGGTGTTTGCTGTTGGATGCTAGGGTCTAGACACATGTATAAGGATGTGTGTGCACCATTATGGTATCATACAGTGTAGTTTCATGCCCTAAAAATCCTCTGTGTTCTGCTTATTCTCCCCGCTAACTCTTGGACCCCACTGATCTTCATACTCTATCCAGAGTTTTTACCCTTTCAGGATGTCGTATAGCTGGGATAAGCTAATATGCACCCCTGTTAGATTGACTTTCACTCAGTATGCATTTAAAATTCCTCTTTTATATGGTTTTCTTTTAGTGCTAAATATTATTTCAGTTTTTGTAACCATTTATCCATTTACCTTCTGAAGGGCTATTTTTAACTTTTAGCAGTTATGAATAAAGCTGCTATAGACACCCACAGGCAGGATTTTGTATGGAAAAAATTTCTTATCACTTGGGTAAATACATTGGGTCAGGGTGGCAGGATTGTACAGTAAGAATATGTTTAGTTTTGTAAGAAGTTGCCAAGCCGTCTTCCAAAGTGGCTGGACAGCAATGAGTGAGACTTGCTGTTACTCCACATCCTCACCTACATTGGTTGTTGGCAGTGTTCTGGGTTGGGAGTCTTCTGATAGGTCTTTAATGGTGTCTTATTGTTGCCAGTAGAACAGTGGTGGCGAAACTATGGCACACGTGCTGTAGTGGGCTGTTTGTATCAATGAAAGCTCTAAAAAGTTTGCCATCATGGCAGTAGAAGTTCTTATCAGTGTTCTCTTCTGGTATATAAGTGCTTATTTCTGATCAAGCCTCCCATTTCCTAAAGAACTGGTTTAATGGGTCTGTGTTCTCAGCATCTGGATAAAGCAGGTAAATGTCATCTGCGAGGAAGAATCCCACTGTAAGAAGACTCATATCCATGTCTTTAAGTGCCTGCAGCATCCTGGCCTTAGAGCTTGCCTCTGGTACATTTTATTTGGGGCATAAAAAGTAGACTGTTAAAGTGATTATCTAATTGTACTCGTTAAATTAGCAGTGGAAATAGGCTACTGATGATAGATCACAGTAGCTTTTTTTGGAGTGAGGGAAATTTAAAAAAAAAATGCTTTGTCACCTGCTTGAGTAGGTTTTCTATGTGGGCCCAGGCCTGTCTGGCATATCGATGAATGAGAATGTGACCAAGCATTATGTGGTTCTGTACACTGAGGGTTGGGGGTGCTGCTCTGCAGAGGTGAGGAAATAACTATTATGGGTAGTAACTGGATGGCTCCGAAGTTTGAATGCATAAGAAGAGCTCAGCTGGTTCCCGAAAGTGTGTGCCTTTTCTAGACAGGTTCAGATCATCGGTACCTGTTCAGTGTTGAAATAAAGGCCTATAACAAACATATTGGTAGTATTTACTTGTCTTTTTCCTATTACAAAAGTAGTCCTTCATTGTGGAAGCTTAGGGAAATGCAAGTGTTCTGAAGTAACAGTAGAAAAACATGTTGGTATGATATAATTAAAAAAAAAGTTGTCTTAAACATCAATGGTACAATGATTCTTTTAACCCATAAGAGGTATCCTATAGTGTTCTGTATTTTGGATTATTTACTCTGGAAGCCTAATACACTATTTTCCACTTTTAAGACTTTATTTTGGCAGACTCTGTGAAGCTGTCAAATTGGCATTGCCCTTGTAGAAAGGCATGGTATTTTTTTCCTGCGTAGAAAAAAATATTTCTTAGATTGTTATGGAAACACTCAACTTTGGACACAGCTTTGAGGAAAATACTACTTCAGTTAGGTCTAACCATGTATGTCTTTTTTTTTTTTTCATGTATGTCTTCTTAAAGAGGCTGTTCTCGCATGTTTCTTCCACATTTAAAGTGTTTCGCATTCATTAGGTACCTTCTGTGTGTTTCATAGAGTCTATTTGAAGTTAATTTAAAAACTAAATCCTTCCAGAGGTTATGATGGTCTTTTACAGCAATCATATGTATTCACTGGAAATGGGGATATGTTGGAAAATCTGGTTTGTGATGACTCTTGTTTAGGACCAGAGACAGTGGTCTGAAGGAAAACCCTGAAGCAACCATTGCTTAAAAATGTTCAGCAGTTGCATATTGTCCTCTGTTCCAGGTGAACTTTCTGGTGCTTCACCCAGCTTCATGTGGTTGGCTTCTGCTTGCTGTACAGCCACAGGCACCCAGCAGGTGTGCCGCCTTTGAGCTCTTGTTTGTGGGAGCTGCTCTGGGAACCCCAGGAGAGTCCTCTGGCTCCTCAGGGAGGTACTCTTGCCCTTAAATATTTTTCCCTCTTTCACCTCCTCTCTTTTGCCTTATAAATTCAAGTGGACTGTGCTGCCTCCTCAGCTCAGATCCCGACCCAGTATGCCCTGGCACCGCCACTTTGCCAGCCATAGTTCAGAGAATCCACCTATCACTTGACAAACCCCCCCATCTTTCTTGGGAGTGGTGTGGATTCCTATTTGGCAGAATTTGCCTTGTTTTGTCACACTCCTTGGGGCCTGCATGTGGGGGACACCTGTAGCACTGAGTGTATTTCAGAGGCACTAGGCGGATGTCTTTGTGCTTTTTCCTGGGTTGAGAATGCTGTCAGCTGTGCCTTGTGTTCCCAGAGTCACTCTTGGGCCATACCAGGAGAACCTCATCTTCACCATAGTGAAATAGATTGGTAGATGAATGGATACATTATATACTTTGGGACCACTGTGGTTGCCATAGCCTACCTCCTTCTCTTCTAGCCATGGGTGCTGATGTTGGCCACCTTGTAGCACATATTAGACTTTCCCGATACATTTCATTTGAAAGGAGGCAAAATGTCTTCAGGTTCACCCTTCCAAACCTTCTACTAAGCAAAGCTTAGAGAAAAAGTAGCCTTGTTGGAAGTATTCATGTTCAGGTTGGTTGTTTGGGGGCACAGTGACAGATCATTCCAGGTGTTTTCTATGGCTTTCTTTCATGTCGAAATACCCCTCAGGCACCTCCAGGAAACAATGTGTACCATGGGTACAGGAATCAGTGCAAGTAAGTCTCTGGTGGGGGACCTATCTGAGAACAGACTGGAAAGACTTGATTCCTGTAGATGTCTGCGTCCATGTGTGACTTGAAGAGCAGGGAGAGGGGGTGTTGATACAATGCTGTGTTTGACCTGTGTGGCTGATTCTCCCTAAATCTTGTCTTGCAGAGATAATTGTATCTACACCTAGAAATGTTAATCCTTGCCTTTAAAATGCAGCGAGGCTGAGCGAGGAGGAGGAATGGTAATCTTCCTTGTCCCGTCTGTCTGCCCCGTCTGCATAAGTTTTTCCTCAGTGAGTAGGTGTTCCCTTTTGTTTTCAATCACAGCGCTGTTGCTTTTAGAGATACTGGGTTGCTGTCAAAGCTAGCAGAGTACACGCTCATGGGTTCAGTATGTTCCTGCTGCTTGGCGGTTGCCGTTTTTCTTGACAAGAGAAAGTAAGGCTCTGGAAAACATTTCTCATCAGAAGCGTAGAGTGAAATCACTTAGGGCCTCCTCCTACTTCAGGACGGTCTGGATGTTCTTATCTTTGTGTCTGCCACCTCTACAGCTCTGAAGTTTAGGCTCACCCTCTTACCAGTAAGCTGCGAACACCTCTTGTGTAAATTCTCTCTTTTAGAGATAATAAGGCTTAAGTGGGTAGAGAAAGGGGACTAAACAATGTGGTGGTTTAGACTTAACCCTCCTGTGACTTGTCTCTCTCTATATGTAATATGTGGAGTGCTAGTATAGTGGTTGAAATTCGTCAGGGTACTCGCTTGACTCTTGGAAATTTTCTGTGACTCCCCACTGCCCCCACACCTGTGCTTTCTCAGTGAGACACAAAACAGTGTGTGATAAGCATAGTTTTAAAAAGGCAGGATCCAGCTTTCAGTTGCCCATGCGTGGAGCACTATGTGCCAGATAGTAAAAAATATTTATTTGTTTATTTATTTATCTATCTTTCTTTCTGAGACAGGATCTCACACTGTGGTCAGGCTGGCCTTGAGCTCACTTTGCAGCCCAGGCTGGCCTTGAACTCTCAAGGATCCTCCTGCCTCAGCCTCCCGAGTGCTGGGATTACAGGTGTGCGCCACTATGCTGGGCAGTCAAAACCATTTAAAGGAAATGAAGGGCTCCTTCAGGTCCTAGCAAGGTTTGTGCCTGAGTTTTAGTTTGGCCTTAAGAGAGGAATCGTCCTTTTCTTTCCAGTGCAGCTGTTTGGAGAGAACACACAAGCAGGGAAGGAAGTTAGAGAAATGCTGTGGAGATTCTGAGGGAGGGCGGTTCTTCCTCTGGGCTTTGAAATGAAGTGCGTCTGTCTGGGTGAATACTTTTAAGGGAAACAGTGTGTCATAGTCTCTCACGGTTTAATTAGCTTGTAGTTTACTTTGTAAGGGTGATGGGGAGAGCTGTTGCTCAGTTTATGCTGAGGAAGCACAGTGAGGCATTTTATTTGTTTTTAATTTTTGTTTTTATGTGGTGATGATTGAGCAGGAGTGTCATTGATGTTTTAATTTCGTAATTACACCTGTCAGGGTTGTCATTATCGGCGGCGGGGCTTCTCCTCAATTCTGTTGTTGTCTGGGGCCCACCGTGTTCCTTTCATGGAGTGTTGTTGGAGGAAATGAACTTCCCATGTTTTTCATCCAAAACTACGTGAAAACAAAGATTTCTTATGGTAAACTTAGAGATACTATTTTATGGGCAATTTGGAATTCCACCTTGTTAGAAAGACCGCGTGGATGGATGGGCTGTTTTTGCATACATCTGTTCCAGATCTGTCCAGCCTCTGGGGGTGCCGGGTGTGTGTCCAGAGGGATCTGCCTAGGCCCACCAGGCTATCTCAGGGCACCGAGGATCAAAAGAGGCTGCTTGGTCCTGAAGGCGGAGGTGGGATGTTCAGCCAGAGAGAGATCCTAATTTTAAAAAGTTTTCCATACTAGGTAAGAGGAAAGGAATGACTGAACACAGCATGGATTATGGGTGAGCTCAGGAACTGTCTTAGAAATCCAGTAATCTGCATGAAACACTTTACATCCTGCTCCCGTAAGGGAACAGTTTGATTCTCTTGAGACTTTTGCCATTCACCGAGAAGGGCTAAAAGGGAGGGGTAGAGAGAAAAATAATTATCTTTGTGGTTAATATTAGAAATAATCTGTGAAATTATTTGCATTGTAGTGGTGATTTTTTTTTTTCAGTTATCCTGGTCTTTCAAGTTCAGTGTAACTTCTTTTCTCTTCAGAGTGGGGTTTTCTTGGGGGTGTTGGATTATGCAGTGGATAGGCCTTACTTTATTGAACTAGAGATTATTTACTGAATCAAAATATTGTCTCTATTTAGTAGCTCTAGATTGTAAGATGATAAACTCCGAGCAAAAAACAATGGCTAGATGACAGTGATGATGTCTTTGTTACTAAAAGATACGATTTTAAGTATATACTCTAGGAAGTAAACAATTGGATTTCTTCAGGTTTGGATCACCACCTGCTAAGGGGCTGTGTTGTAGAGGAAGTAATGAGCTATGTGAACCCTGAATGCATGGCACGTATTATGGGGAAATATCCCATAGTGTTAACTATGGCTCAGGTACCCAAGGTTAGAGGGCCAGTGACTGGCTTTCCCTTGTAATTTTTTTATTGTATTTATTTTACTGTATTTATTAGTAAAATATACACATTATATAATATATAAATGGTAATTTAAACCATTTTAAGCATACAATTCAGTGGTCTAAATACACTTAACGGTTTTTGGAATTATCATCATTATCCATTTCCAGAATTTTTTTATAGTGCTGAAGAGAAACTCTGTACCTGTTAAACAATCACTTCCCATTTCTGTCTACCCTGGTAACCTCTATGCCCTTTACTTCTGTGGTTCAGGGGATTGAATTTAGGACCATGAGCATGCTAGGCAAGCGTTCTGCCATTGAGCTACATGTCCAACCAAAACAGTTTTATTTTTTAAAAGAAAATCTGATCTATAAAAGCAACTAGGCGTTTTTTATTGTCTTGGCATTGAAATTATAAATTGGGAACTAGATTGTTGTAAGGCAAATGCTGTTGATCTCTGGCTCCAACGAAAGGGCTTAGGTTTGTATTGCCTATTGGCTATTCTATATCTGGGCCTTCTCTGTCATGCAGCAAACATGTGGGGTGCCCCACCCTGGGCTGGCACCTGACACTCTAATTGGTACTGAGGATAAGCACCCAGATACGGAGAATGCTAGGTTCAGAATTCCTTGCAGGAGAGGCTTGTACTTCAGGAGAGAGAAAGAACTTTGTCCTACTATTTCAGAGATGATTGTGTTTTTAAATTTGTTTTTTTATTAGTACATGTTTGTAATACACAATGACCACGTTCATCCTGGGAAATTTGTACATGTACATGACACATCTTAATTCTTTTCTTTTTAGTTCCCTTCCCCTCTCTCCCCTCCCCTCCGGCCAACCCTTCGTCCCCTCTGCATTTACCAGGCTCTGTTACCCTTTTTTCTTCAACTCTATTTTCAAATCCCTCTTCCCTTCCTTTCTCCCCTCCCCCATCTCCTGTTCCCTTCCCATTTGAAAAAGTGTTTCCTACTTCCTAATATCTGTACTCTATTTTGCTCGTACTTTGTTGTTTTTAAGTGAAATGTGTTATAATCTTTGTCTTGATAACATTTTGAGTAAACCATAATTGAAGAGAACGTTAAGAAAATAAAAGCTTGAAGTATTTTTTATTTACCAGCATTGTCTCACTTCCAGTCCTTTTAGCATCACTGCGACACAGGTAATGCTCATGCAGTGCTCACGGTGGGGTAGAGACTGTTGAGAGGTTTGGGGCCGTCCTGTCTTTCACTACCTCCTGTGTGATCAGCAGTGCTGTTACCCATTCTTGTAGACTCGCAGCTGGAGGACCATGGAGATTGTGTATTTGGTTTGCGATCTCATGGTTATCAGGTGGGGCTGGAATTTGAACCTAGGACCGACTTCAGAGCTTACAAGGCAACACAGACTATAGAAGGGTGGGATATAAATTACTTTAGGGACAATTTTATCTCATCTGGTTGTGGACATTTTCCTGTTCTGCGTAGTTCTGTTTGGTATTTAGGGTAGTTGCTAATCACCGGCCTATTACCATAACAAATTCCCGGGGTGCTGGGCCTAAGGGACTGTTGCCAGGGTAGCTGACTTCCCATCTTGGCAAGATGGCAGCCATCGAGAGGGTGCCTTCTTGTGTGTGGGAGTGTGCTCACCTCTGTAGCTATTCCACTCCTGCACCCCGTCCTATTTATGTTGCTACCCTGCCACTCCTGTTTGTAGCACGGCTACCTGAATAACGTCACCTCCATCCATTCATCTGCAATCAGTTTCTTATTTGAGACTTACCTTACACACTACACAAAAATAGTCTGACTTGCACAGTACAAGGGTTTCTTTCCCCAGCAAATACATCGAGCATGTGCTGTATGCCTGGCCACGTGTGTGCACGCGAGGGCTGGGGTGCGATGATGCTGAGAGCTAGTGGAAGGCGCTGACTCCACTTGGTTGTGGGGTCAGAGTCAGAGGGCTTGCTCTGGGTGGAGGTGATTTTTTTTTTTTTTTTTTTTTTTTGTAACAAAGATCTGATAATAAATTGAAGTTAATCCAGAAGACAGGAGTGTGGGGAATGTGTGTGGGGAGGCCTGGGTTCTCCCCACACCCGGCAGAACTTGAATGTCCAGAGGAAGCGAAGTTTGGGTGGAGAGTGTGGCCGAGGCGGAGGTGGACACGTCAGCTGGACTGGGCTGCGGCCCCACTGCTGAAGGGAGGGAAGGAAGACGGACCAAGGAGCAGCGGGGATGCTTCTGCCTTTCAGAAATCCACTCTGGCTGCTTAGGGCAGATGTTCATTTTCCCTTTGAACTATTTACAGATAGGCATTTGGCCGTTTATCACCTAAAGGCGATCTGTCTTATTCCATGGTAACAACAGCTGCGTATTGCAACCTGACTGTGTGCCCTTTACAGTTCTCAACACTTTATATTTAGGAGCTGATGTAGTCCTCCTAATAATCCTTTGGGATCCTCATGTTAAAAATTTTTTAAAATGGCATGTAGAGAGCTTCAGTGACCACGCAGAGATCACGGTTAGCATTGAAAGCAGGTAGTGCGGCCAGGGCTGGCAGGGTACCTCACACCTAAACACCTGCTGTTCTGGGATCATCTGTTTTCCCACAGCCTGAACATAGTAGCTGATCAATAAAACTTGTGAGACTTATCTGTGGAGGTGCCCATGTTTATCGACTTTCAGACTCTTTAGTGTAATGTAGCAGCTGTCAGGTGTGCAGACTTCGCATGTATAATTTATTGAACAGGGGCTCCATGAATTTAAAAATGAATTCACCAGAGATTTCTATCTGCTGTCTTCCAGTCACTGTCCCCCAGAAGGCCACCCAGTTCTGACTTCTTCCAGCTTGGACTTATTTTGTTTGTGTTTGAATTTTACATAATTGAAACTACAAAGTATTTACTGCATCTGCTTCTTTGCCTTTCCTGGTTTGTCTACCATGTCACATGTAGGGTAGTTCTTTTTTATTGCTGCGCAGTATTCCATGGCATGAGTATCTATAAGGTTGTTTTCCACTTTAGTGTCTGCTGCCTGGCTGGTTTCTCCCGTTCCCTCAGTGTTGGTTGCTGGCCATGGGGACTGTCGGGGAGAAGTGTGGCGCATCGGTGGCTGTACAAACCCTGTAGGACATGGGGGTCAGTCAGCAGAGGTTGTAGCTCCCTCAATGTTTTACTCAGACGCTGCATCTTGCTTTAAAGCAGCAGTTGGTCAGTAGGCTGAATACGTATCTTGCATCTACCTCACTGTTGTGAAGACCCAATGAGAGGATATATATAAACATGTGTTGTTAATTTCCAGTTTGTTCTTGTAGAAAATGATATTAAAATCTATTAGTACCCAGCTCACCCTCAAACTTGGTATCATCCAAAATACATTTCACATTTCAAAGTCAATCATGATATAGATAATCCTGTAAGAGAATGGAAGGAAAATAATCTCTGGAAACTAGGAGAGCAGATCTGAGGCGGCACTAACATGCCTCAGACCTCAGGCTGGGAGCCCCAAAGCCGTTCCTGTGGGCTCACATTTCTCATGTACTTGGAGATACCCTGGGAATCTGGACAATTGGCTTGGCGAGGCCAGATAAAACTGGAGTGTCCCTGTTAAAGTAACACGACTGCAGGTGGGGTGGCACGCACTTGCTGAACAGTTTTATTTAGAGGTCACTTAGAGGGCAGTTTCCATCATTTCTTGAAACAGGAGCCACCTGTGTCTTACCTTGTTTTCTGACTTTCACACTGTGGGCAGACAGAGGCTGCCCTAGGTGGCTGCTTGGAAGCGTGACTGCTGGCCCTTTTGTGAGGGTCTGGATACTGGAAGGTGGACTTTGATGGGCAACGCCCAAGGGAGACTTCTGCTTAGCTGCTGGTTTAAAGAACAGAAACCAAAACCGGGATATCTTCATGGCTGAGTTGACTTGGCAGGCTTGCAGTCCCCAAATGGTGGAAGAGCAGCCTGCAGTGGGGACGCGGGGCAGCCCCGTAGTTGCTTTCATTTGCAAGGGCTCTGCCGCCTATGAGCTGTTTTCTTTTTTGTTGCCTCCGGATCTCTAGCAGCACTAGTAGAAGTAGCTGGGGACTTTTTTAGATGAGGAGCGCACCTTTCACTAGGACTTAAATCTGATTCTGTCAGCCCAGTGTGAAGGCTCTGGGGACAGGGCAAGAGGAAAGGAGCATAATTCATCGTATTTGGCGCCTCCGCTTGTACTGTGTATAAACAGACCGTCTCGAGCCCAGGCAGGCCTCTGCTGCCTTCACTGCTGCCTATTCGAGACTGTAGGGTTCTAGCTGACGGTTTTCTGCCTTCCTTTTCCCAGCCTGCTTGTCTGAACACCTTCCTGTTGAACTCTCTTTTAGGTAAGGAAGATTAGCACTAATGACAGTAATCTCTCATTCAGTTGGCTGTTACTTGGCCCACAGCCTTAGCGCTCTGGGTCATTGGTACCTGCCGAGAGAGGTGAAAAGGGAATCGGAATTCACCTGTGAGCCCGCAGCGAAAGGCAATTGGCTTTATTGCTTTCTATCAGCACCGTGTATGCTTTCTCCAGGTCTCAAAGACCCCCGTGAGTTCCGTGGCTCTTGTTTTTATGCTTTTGATTTTATGTATGGCTGATTAGCATCTTTTCATGTGAACTCGTGGTGCTCTTTTTGGTTTTCTTTGCATTAGCTCCTTTTTGATTTCCTACCCTGCCCAGGGTTTGGGATAAGAACTTGGTGTGACGGGGTGAGACTTGGAATCAGGTAGGGTTGCCACAGATGGCAAATAAAACCAAGACTCACAGTCATACTTAAGTTTCAGAACGACAGTTATTTTAATAATGCATATCCCAAATGATGCATGAACATACATACACTAAAATATTGTTTTTCATTCATGTAAACTTCAAACTTAATCCTGGGGATCTGATATTTTATCTGGTAGCCTGGGAAGATGGTGTTACGAGTTTCAGTTGTACTCCTCGCATGTCCTGGAATAGCTCAGTGACTGTGAGCCTTTTCTGACACTGGATCCTGTTACCTTCCCTCTCTGGGTCTGTGAATTTATGACACAGCTTATGAAGCCCTTCAGAACACACTGAGCCTGGAGCTTTCCTTTGTCTCTTTATTCATTGATTGTGAATTTGTTTACTGCCTGTTTTCTTCTCTTCCACCCTTGCAGGCCCGAGACCAGGCCTTGAAAGAAGGCAGCCCGGTATCTGCTCCTCAGAGGGTTCTTGAGGAGTCTTGGGATGGTGCCTCTGCTCACTCACCTGCTCTCAGTCACTGCCTCACGGTTTCTGTCCTGCTCTGAACTTCCTTATAGCTCCCCATCTGGAGAGGCTTTCACCGTGGGCCTCAGGTGTCTCCCGCTACTTGGCCAAATGTTACAGACCCTCTTATTTCACTTCTTTTCTCCGGAGCTCAAGACCATACTGGGAGAATTGGGCCTCTTGGCATTTCACTGTCTATGGGACCAGGTGTCAGTCCCATATCTTTTTGGAACCTCATTTTTCTCCTCAGTTTACTGGGAAGATTTGTTTAAAAAATTTGGAGTTTGTACCTGGCATGTGCATTTGGCCCATGGGTGAGTGCTTGGGTTTTTTCTCAGAGACTTTCGCAGAATGTCCTAGAAGGTCAGCTGCTCAGCTTTCTCACAGGCATCATCGCTGTTGCTTCTCTGGTACTGCCTCATGTGCTTATTGACTCCCCACGCTAACAGCGGTTGGGCTCGAGACCTCTGGAGCAGGCTGCAGATGTGACTGATGAAGCCAGTGTACTGTAGCTGTTTTACCCCTTGAAACAAAACTGTGGGGTACAGTTATTGCAGCTTTACAGATGAAGGGAGGCAAGGTGCAGAGAAGTTAATTTGCCAAGGTCGTACAGCTGGTAGCTGCTGGGCTCAGGGTATGGCGGCCTGGCTTTGGAGCCCAGGTTCTTAACCCGACACAGTTGTATTTCTGTGATCATTTGCAGCTGTGAGGATCTAAGAACATCCCTGTAGGAGTTCACAGTACAGCACAGTTTTGGTTTTTTTTTTGAAAATTAATAATCCAATTTTTTGCCCTGAAGTGTAGGCAGTGGGTGTGAGTCTGGGAAAGCCAGAGGCTCTATGTTGGAAGCTGAAGAGCCTGCACTGGAAGCCTGGAGGGACTGGAGGCCAATGTCCAAAGGCCATGGCAAAGACCAGAGCTCCTCCAGAGAAATACATAAAAGGAAGGCTACCTTTCTTTCCCGGTTTAATCTGGTGCCAACCATATCCACAAGGGTCTTCCCTTCTCACTTCGCAGCCTCCCTATCATCCACAGATGCAGCCAGAGCGTTTAACCTTTCTCAAGTCAAGTTGGTGCCTCACAATTAACAGTCACAGGTGATGCCCACAGCCCCCCAGAACAGAAGGCTTTTCACACGTCCGCATCACCGTGTAGTGTGATCTTCCTGCAGGGGCTACCAGTGTGAGGCTGGGGCCTGAGTATGTCCTGCAGGCCCATGGTTGCGGACACAGCATGTGCCATTTAACCAGGGGTGAGCGGCTTGTGATGTCCCGGCAGCACTGCAGAGGAGTTCATGGCCAAGAGAAGTCCCATTTATGATGAGCGAATGGTGCCTGGGTTCAGTGATGCCTCAGAGCCCCAGTTCCGATAAGGCCGCTGATGCCATTGCGGGAGAAATCGCTCCCCAGTTAGTGATGTCCAGGTCTGGGGATGGAGCTCGGTGGCAGAGTGCTTGGCTAATGAGTGCTAGGCCTGTGGTTCAATCCCCAATACCTCCAAAATAAACAGAAAAAAAACAAACAGAATGTTAGTGATGTCTAGGCCTTGTGTCTTAGCCCTGAATGCCTGGCACCCCACTGCACTGTTAGAGTATGTTTCCTACATTCCTCTGCTGTGAAATTTGTTTTTGTGATAATGGACTTTTTAAATAACCTTTTGCTTTACTATGGCTCTTTTCAAGCATACACAATAGTTGAATGAGTTCACAAACCACTAACTGCCCTGATTATTAACACATGGTCCGTCTTGAAAAATTTTCACCCATAAATATTTTGGTTTCCTATACTGATAAAGACTTTATAACCACCACACCATTGTTACATGTAAAAAATAACTGCACTATTTTTCCTCTGAATTTGCTCTTGAGAGGTAAACAGCTTAGGCTTTTCTATGCTCAGATATATTATTCTTGCTTTTCCCTCTGCTTTAAGCCCTTCCCTTTGTGCCCTGAGGCTGCCCCCTAGCCCTGCTGTAACTCCCCTTTCCCCCTAGAGCTTTGGACCGCCAGCTTTAGGGCCTTTTACCTGTTGCCCTATTTACTGGTATCTTTCTCCCCAGCATCTGAGTCACACTGATTTTGCTCTCAGCAAGATAACAGGGCCCATGTCCCAGCTCTGTGGCCAAGGGCAGTGTGAATTTCAGGTTGCCACCTGGAAACCTGGCTTTTGTGTCTTTACTGTAAGGAAACCTGAAACAAAGGTATCTTATACAGTCTTTCCTGGAGGCTGTTAGAAATGTCTGACGAGCGTTCTGCAGCACTGGGTCCTGGGAAGGTGGAATGGCATTAGTGCTTCCCCAAGGTCTGGTGCACTCACTGTGGAGGCAGAGGTGCTGGAGTACCCCAGACAGGAGGCCGTGGGCGGGTGTGCAGGCAGACGTCTCCTGGCCAGGTAGGTAGGCTAGCCGTCTTTGCCCAGAACGTGGTTCCAAAACCTGCAGCTCTGCAGCACCTGTAGACTGTTTTCCATTAAATTACTTGAGCTGGATCCCCCTGTAAGTCTGTGGGAGTAGGTATTGTCAAAACAAAGGATCTGGGGCTCAGGTGAAGCATTAACATAGACCTGCCAGCTTGAACCACAGGTGGTACATGCATGCCTGTCCCATCAGGTGGCTTGTACCACAGGTGGTACAAATGGATCAAATCACTTTTGTCTGTCTTTTTACTAATAAAATTAATAAAAAGCCCTGTGATGGGACAGCCATGCATGTACTACTAATGATCCAAGCTGCCTGGCAGTGAGACATGAATTATAGCCTGGTCTTGCATGTGTTAAATTATCACTGATTGAATTCCAAAATTCCTAAGCAATTCCAGAATGACTTTTCATCCAGCAACAGAGTTTAGGAATTGCTGGCTCGTACATATGTGAATATAACTTTTTCCAGAGGCTTGGAATAATGCTGTGCTCGAGAACACTGATTGATTGGATTGTACTGGGGATTGAATCTAGGGCCTTGAGTTTCAGTTATACCCCAGCCTTTTCTCTTTCGTTTTAATTGAAATTTTGGAATAGAATTCTCCTCCCTTTAGTACAAAGGTAGAGTGTGCTTTGTGCTGTGCTCCTTGCCTCAATTATACTCTGGAAATTGTTCCATATTGGTCCATTGATTACCCCCCACCTTCCTTTTTTACAATTGCATGGTAATCTTTTGTGCAACTATCGGACGTTGATTTCAGTCACTGGTATCATGACATAGCAGTAAGTTGAACACGGGTCATCCTGCGTGTGGGTGAGAGTATCTGACGTGATAGTTCCCTGAGCACATCTGTACCAACCACTCTCTTAAACCACTTCCTTACACAGCACCAACTCACTTAATCTTCGCTTGAGTTCTCTCTGAGGTACCCAGGATTATTCTCCTCATTTTATGGATGAGGAAACTGAGGAAGTTTGGTGACTTGACCAAAGTTACACTATGCCAGAGATTGGCAGAGCCAGAATTCATGCCAAGGCAGGGTGACTCCAGGAATTCCTTTATGGTACTGCCTTTCTAAGTTCTGGAAAGTGACATTGGTGGCTCAGATGCCCTCTATGTATGTACTGGGAATGATGGTGCCAAAGTGCCCGCGGCAGGGACTGTCCTGACTGACCCTTACGTTAGTAGGGGATGGTAGGGGACACTTGTGTCCCCGTGCTGCTGTCAGAAGCTTTTATCAAACTTGATTTTGCCAGTCTGGTAAGCGGAAGATGGCATCTTGGTATAGTCTTTGTTTCTCTCTGAAGGGAGTGTGTGTACATCCTTCCTGTGACTTAAGAAGTGTGAGTAGTTCTTTTTTCTATAGTAGCGTATGTCCTTGGTCTGTCGGGACTTGGTTTTTGTCCCACCCATTTTCCTCAGGACTCCTAGTAGATTATAGTGACATGCCCTTTATGCCAATTCTGAGTTGCAGAAAACGTTTTCTACTTGCCAACTACTTTTTTACTTGGGTTTTGGTCAATTTTTGGGGTTGGGGCGCACAAAGAAGCTTCTTTTGCTTTCGTCTTTCTCCTCTTCCTTCTCTTCCTCTTCCTCTTCCCTTTTCCTCCTCTCTGTCTCTGTCTCTCTTTTTCTGTGTTTCTCTTGATCCCTCTTGATCTAAAGTCTTTGCATTGAGCTACTTCCCCAGCATTTTTTATTTTGACACAGGATCTCACTAAGCCAAATTGCCCACCTGGGACTTGACCTTGCCATCCTCTCCTGCCTGAGTGTCTCAGAGCACTGTGATTCTATGTGTGTACTACGACACCTGGATCTTTTATACTTTATTAATGTCATATGTGACCTGTAGGAAATATAGCTATGATGTAATGGTAAAATTTTAACTTTTTGAAAAAATTAGTGGACTGTTGTTTTTTTAAAGTGACATTTAAAAGATTCAGAAGAAGACATAGATATAGCGATGGTAAATATTCTTTTAAGCCAGGCATGGTGGTGCATGCCTGTAATCCTAGCACTCAGGAGGGTGAGACAGGAAGATTATTGAAAGTTTGAGGCCATCCTGGGCTCCATAGTGAGTTCAAGAGCAGCCTGAACTACATTAAAGTACCTTAAAGTATTTGAACTCACAGCTGCCCATTAAAGACACACACTGTCTTCCAACTTCTCCTTTTTCCTGGTGTCCTCCCCCCATCTTTCTCTATAGTTATACTTTTTAGTTCACTTAAGATCTTTGGATAGGATAAGTCTTTCGTGACTAGTTGATGAGTTTCAGAGTTATTTGCAGTTGAGATACATTATCGTGCCTTTTCCTGCAGTCTTTTCTCTAAAGGAGCCAAGGGTAATTGGCATCGTGTCTCCACCCTGCTCAGTTTGAGGCCGTTTATCTGGTGGTTCTGTTTTATTCTGCAGTATTTTGCATTTCCCCTGCTCAAAGGTGGGTTTAAAGCTGTGGACCTTCAATTTAATCTCCTTCCATATTGATCCGTCTTGTTCATCTCACAGATGTTCCTGTGGATACTGTGTGTCAAGTTTTGTGGGACAATTCAGGGACACACTTTTTAGAGTTTACACCCTAACAAGGACAGACAGGCACCAGCCTACTGACCTCACAGTTACAGAATTAAAATGATGAGAAGTGCTGCAAAGGACAACCACGGGAGGTGTGAGGGCACAGAGCTTGTGTGTTGGGTGGGACAGCCAGGGAGCGTTTCCCTGAAGTGACAGTGTTGGCAACCATCTGTGTGTAGCTTAAACAAAAAGTTAATCATGCAGAGCAGTGGTAAAAGAACGTTGGGGACAAGGAAACAGGTTATGCAAAAATTCTGAAAGTAACAGAAGCCTAACAAGATAGAGGAATAAAAGATGAGGATGTGGCCTGAGGCGGGATCTGGAAGTGGTGGGCGAGGTCAGACAGCCTCAGTCTTGAACTGGACCTGAGACCCGAGTCTAATTCCAGGAGCAGTGCTGCCATCTGAAGCTCCACGGCCTTTGAAACTAGGACTAGGTTCTTTTACTCCCAGGACCACCCCAGCCTAGGACTTTTTTGCTTGAATGCATTTAGCCTGCTAAACTGGCACTTGAATGCATTCTTTGTTCGTTTTTCATTAGAATTTACTTTTCCAGTAGGCTTCATGTTTTAAAATTCAGAGGTGGCAAAAAGATCGACTTCTTGTTAAGCAAACTTCTAGACTTGGCTGGAGCGTGGAGGGAGGAGTTAAGACGGAAAAGCTGTAGGTACGCTGCAGATGCGTCTGGAATGGATTTCTCTTTTCCTCTGCCTGCTTCATGCTTTATTCGCTGCCCTTTCTGTGTTAAAAGACAAGTAACTATTCTTTGCTTTCCTTGTGCAGTGAGAAGAACATACCGTCTTCCAGCTCCTCCTTTGTCCTCTCATCTGTTAGATTCTTGGAGATGACACATTTGACTCTTCGCCTTTCTTCAGTGGGATTTATTGGCATAATCAGGGAGTCCTTTAACTTACACTTGAACAAATCAAAGACAGACCTTTTATTGTGGTAATCTCTGAGATGACTCACACGCACATTTCAGACCTTGGCTGGCTGTGTGAGGGCTCGAAGGGAAGCCTGGAAGGGAAAGTAGATTAGCTGGATCTGCAACTAAAGCAGGCCAGAGGCTGGGTCAGAGAGGGGGTTAAGGTAAACAGGGAGGCACAGCTAGTATGAAGTCTAAGGCGGGCAGGGGTCAGTGCTCTCATGCCTGGATCAGCCACTGGGGCAGTCAGTGGACAAGAATCAGATTGTCCAGGAGCCAGAACAGGTCTTGCTTACTAAGGAAGTTCCTAAGTGCCACTTCCGCGTTTCCTGTTTGGGCCGGATGGATCTCTGAGTGGTGGTAGGTGTGAGTCTGTAGACAAGGCAGCAGGGTAGTGGACTGGCCTTGTCCCCAGGCTGCATCCCGTGTTCTTTCCTTGTCCGTCCCACCATTAGATACTGTTTAAAGCTCCTGTCTGTCCCGAGCTTGGGCCTTCTCTGTTGGTGTCTTTGCAGTGTCAGTGTGAGACTCATGTTTCACGAATTTGAAACAGAACAAAACCCTGCAAATGTGTCTTTATACTTTAGGGCATGTAGGCTTAAAAAAACTAAGAAAAGGTGCATTTGGAATTCAGACTGTATTAAAGTAAAGGGTACAATCTCTCTTATCCCTGACCCTGGTTTATCTCCTTAGAGGTAACCACACTTACTGTTTTTTTTCCTTAAGTGTTTTTCTAGATAAGTGTTACGCATATACAAGTGTGTATCTCTATGGTACTTTTAACAGATAACCAGAGAGGGAGCACATAGTACACGCTGTTCTGTACCTTGTGTTTTTCTGCTCACGAGCACACCCTGTGAGTTCATCCGTACTGGTGGACATAGAACCGGCCCTACTTTGTTGTAAGGGCTTGCTGCAAAATATTTCAGAGGACGGGAGCCCTGTATTTGTTTAGCCCCTCCTGTATTGTTGCTAGTCTCTTGCTTGCTACACAGTAGTCAGTCTTTTAAAAATGTTTTTATGGTGTGTATTATCTGCTTGGGAATCTAGCAGTAGGGTTACCAGTTCAAAGAGGATGTGCTTTTAACACTTGTTTACATGCACTAGGGCAGTATTACTCATTTTCATCCTTTTTTTGCTGTTGTCTTTCTCTTAACCTGAAATCCTTCTCTGTCTCTCTCTTTTTTGTAAACATTCTTGCCTTTCCTGTGTCCTATAGGAGGAAAGCTCTTGAATCCTTTAAGGGATTACTTTATTTAGAAAAAACTGCCATGTGCCTTCACTTTTTTCCGCCTCAAATTTACTTCGCACTGAAGATGCCTCCTTTGTCTAAATAACTTAGAAACGAGAGAGAACAAAGATTTTACATAAATACAATTACATGTATCACCAAAGATCCCTCTCTGTAAGCTGCAAATCGGTAGATGTTTGGAATTTAAAGCTGCTTTTGGAGCCCTGTGAATGACCTGTCTTTTGTTTACGTGGGTCATGCCTTTGAGTCACAGGAGGTGAAATATTAGAGTATTTGTTCAGCATGTGGCCTCAGTGTTAAAAGTGACAGTTCTCAACTCTGACACGTTCATCTTTATCCTAAAACAGGCACTGCTCTGTCACAGTCAGTTCCCGTGAGGGGAATCCCGGCCTTGTGTTCTCCAGTATATTTGAGGGAATTTTACAGCTGCTTAATGTGTAACCAGTTGGGTTTATTCCCATTTGTGCCAGCTGAACCAACCAAGGAATATAAACTGTTCTTACTGCTGTCCAGTTGGGACAACCTTGTAGTGAAACTTGCTAATGCACTAGGTTTGCCCCCTGTCATTTGCCCAAACTCTCATAGGCTGAAAGTAAAAGTCAAGACAAAGGAAAGTCTGGAGCCTCGCAGGAGCTGTTGGCTCCTATGAAGAGGTTGGCACCGCTTCTGGCGTCGCTCGTGATGGTTGCCTCATCCGCTGCGACCGAGTCCGTCCTGCTCTGGGATTCTTTCATCCTTGACAAAGTGTTAGTGGTGCCATTTCATGTGGAAATCACAAAAGAGAGTTTATTTTCCCTTTTTCATTCTGTCTCCCAGCTTCCAGTATCACATTTCATTCATTGCTGTATTTCACCTTGTGTGCAGCTAATCCATTGTCTGCTTGTTACAAAACATGGTGTTTAACTCAAAGACTCGAGGACCACAGATGGCTCAGACAGAGAAGTGGAACCTGGAGAGACCGACCATGGTGGCATTGGCCCCACTGGTTCCTTATTTTTTAGTGACTTGTTGGAGTCAGAGTCCTGGAGAATCACTCTGCTTTAGGGCTAGGGATATACCTCCTCCTTCCATACTGACAGAAATTTTCTTTCAGTTACAGAGTGGAGTAGCACAGTGAACCCCACCTTCCCCCCCCAAATTCGCTGATTCTTAGCACCATCCCTTCCACGTGCATCCATCTCTTTCCCCGCCCTGTCCCCCGTTGCCCAACATCTGAGAGTAGATCTCCGATACCAGGTCCCTCATTCCTGTGTATTCAGGGATAGAGTCAGGAAGTGGGATATATTTGAGCCTATCACCCTCACAACGAGTGTTCTCCTTATGGGGACTGGAAGAAGAAATTATTTCTTAGGTCTTTCTGTCAGGGCAACAGACATGTGAGGCTGCTAGGACACTCAGTTTTGAAATTGCTCAGGGCCAGTTGACTAATGCCTGGGTAACTTTAATTTTTGGCTTCATTTGGTTATTGCTCCTACCCACGTCAGTGCTGCCTTCTCCTTTTAACTCAGGTGTGTTTATGCAAAGCACCGCAGTGGGTTTTAGAATGAATTGCTGTGAGAAACACTAGCTCAAAATGAATGTGAAATTACAGCAGCCCCTCAGCTGATCCCCGAGAGAGGCAAGGGTCTTCGTTTGTCACTTCACTGTCCGCCTTCCGGGGCACAGATGGAATTTCCCCTGTGTAAAGCCCTGGAACTTTCCTGTTACTGTTGAATGTGCTGTGTTGGTGTGCAGCGTCAGCCACCTGTAAGGCTTCAGAGGACGTGTCACACACCACGCAGCCCGCTTCCCAGACAGGGCCCCGGGCCTCTGCTTCTTTGAGCAGTAACCCTGCCCACCCGCTTCTGCTGTGATTTTCAGTACTGGGGCTGTGATAGAGGTAGGGGATGAGCGCTACTTCCGGGTCACCTCTGAGAAAACCATGGGGACACTGGGTGGGGAGTCAGCAGGACGGCTCCATTCGGAGGGACTGTGGGAGTCAGGGAAAGGCAGTGGCAATTATGGGGGGAGTTGCTGGAGAGACAGCAGGAGGAAAGTGTAGCTGCTGGACTAGGGGCCCCAGGCTGGGGGCGGGGGAGGAAACGAGTGCTGCAGGGGTCTGTCAGACAGAGCTCACTGTTGTTCTCTGAGTTGCATAGAAGAGCAGATACTGGGCAGCAACAGCATGGCAGGACATCCGTGTGGCGGAATCACCATGCCGTGTGCACCAAGCCAAGTACAGGCAGAACAGCAAAACTCTCAGAAGGGCCCTGTGAGTATCCGTAGCTACCCTCGTGCACTGATGGAAGGGGAGGTGCAGAGACTGGCCTAAATCGTGGACATGTGCTGCCTCCAGGGTTTCAGTTAGGCAGAGGGTGCCTAACATAAACAATGACCAACATTAGAAGGAGCTATTTCACCCATTGTAGAGTATGTGCCATCAGCGTTAAACTCCTTTCTTCCAATGCTGTGTTTGTAGATTGCTTTCTTCCCTTTTGAGATTGAGTCTTAAGATCTAGCATGCCCCCAAAAAGCATTTCGATTCTAGGGCTATAAAATCCCTTTAGTTCAGACATGCTTCATTTAAGTTACGTTCCTGTAAGTTGGTCAATAATTGAATTCGTCGCTAAATGAGGAATTCTATATAGTATGTACATTACCATATTCAGAAAAAAATGGTCAAAGGAAACTCCAGCTGGATGACTTTGCTTTTACTTGTGTAACTCTTCCATGCACTACCATAATGTATGACAACATAAAGCTACAGTGCTGTACTGTACAGTACAATCAGGAAAAAATTACAGTGCTGATGAACAAAGTATATGGTACAAAAATTGATATTGAGCCTTTGTAAAGAAGATGTACAGAATGTATATCCTCCACAAAAAGACAGGTTTATAAGTCCAACCAGTGTACCTCAGTCATAAGTCAGTGTCTTGATTACTTTTCTTTCGTTGCTGAGACAAAATATCCCATGCCCAAAATGAAGAAAGGAAAGGTTTATTTAGCTTACAGTTTGTGGAGGTTTCAGTCCATACTTGGCTGCTTCAGAGGCAGAGTGGCACATGGCAGAGGGCAAACTTCATGGCAGCAGAGCACAGCAAAAACAACCAGCAAAAAGGGGAGGAATGGCTGCAAGCAGCCTCCTTCCTTCCCTTACATTGTAAACAGGCTACCCCCACCCAGGGGGCATGTGGCTCTCACACAAGGTCCATGCCCTCCTCTTCCACAGGCTCAGGATGTATATAAAGTAAGCACCCTGGCTTCCTGCTGAATCACTCAGTCAAACCTCTGGCCTCTCCAAGTTGACACAGTGTATCAACCATAACAGTCAGAATGTTAAATAAGTAGGTTGTTCAATGAGGAATAGCTATATTAGACATCATATTATCAAAATAGTTCGAGTAAACTGATTTTTTTCCTTAAAATGTGCTTTCCAACATCCTTTAAAATAAAATACGGCAGCCACCAAAAAATCATCACATCAAGGAGCTGGGGATATAGCTCAGTGGAATAAGCGCGTGCCTAGCAAGCGCAGGGTCCTGAGTTCAATCCCCAGTACCGCCAAAAAAAAAAAAAAAAAAAAAAAAAATCACATCAGCTGGGTTCAGGCACTATTGATCCCTTATTTGTCAAAAAAAACAGAGATGAAAATGATGCAGGATATCTTATGATATAGCGGTAATGTAGAAAGTGTGCATCAATAATCATGATTGCAAAGCAGATGCGATCCAAATAAAATCATTGGCAAATCCGTACAGCATCTATTCTTGTGATTCCTCTCATGCCATTTCCTGGCATCTTAGCATTGCCCATGAATTCTTCAGTGTTACACTGATTACATAGTTAATGTTGCTAGGAGCTGTGTTTTGAATATGCAATCCTGGCTCATTAATGAAGGAGCTTCTGCAGGTCACTGGGAGGGAACAGTGACACCAAAACAGTACTAGTAAGATTTTGCAGAACTGTGAACCTGTTTGACTCTATAAAAATCATCGGAAATGCCACATATCTGTGACAGTGAAATGGCGTTAAGGGTGCCACCGCTCTGTGCTCCTCTGCAGTAATACCTTGGACAACAGAAACACATAGTAGGCGGTAAAGGAGCTTCCTAGCCAGGAGTATAAGACAAATATTAAAGTAAAACAATCATAGAGGGAAAATTAATTGTTCAGTTGTTCCTGGTGGTTCAGAAGTGTGTGTGTGTGTGTGTGTATCCCTTGAGAAAATATGTGCACCCATATATGAAACATTTCTACATATCATGAAGCTTCGAAGGTAATATCGCATCTAAAGAGTTTGAATCTGAGAACTCAAGTGAATCACTTTTATTCTCACTTGAGAACTGTTAGAAGCAAATATTCCTTAGAGGAGCCCACTAAAAAAGGATGCACTGATACATTTTCCTGCCCTTTGGCAGAGCTGTGCTGCCTGTATCATGTCACCTAGGTGATCAACGGGTCTCATAAGACTGTGTTTACATTGCTCCATACTGCATCCAAACAGGCAAACCATGTATGTTTTGGATATTGAGGCACCCTCATCGCTTGTTTTGCCTCTGTATCCAGAAAAAGTCAGGAAATTTATTTTTCCCCAGTGTCACACATTATAGAAAGAATACATATTTTGAAGACATTTGACTTTTCATGAACAGTGTTTGTTTGCACACCATGCTTAGTGAATATGCCAAAAATACAATATAATACTGTTCCTCTTCAGGACTTAGTTAAGGGGCTGTGACTAGGTTGTTAATTGAATTGGTCACTCAGGAATTGTTTGTAGTCTGTGCATTACAATATTCAGACCAAAGAAATGGTCAAAGGAATCTCAAACTCCAACTTGGCTTTGCTTTTATTTGTGTAACTCGTACGTGCACTATTGTGATGTATAACAGCATAAAACTACGGGACTGAATTGTACAGTACAACCAGTAGAAGTCAGAGTGGTGTATGAACAAGTTGCTGTACAAAACAAAGACATTGAGGCTTTGTCAACAAGATGTACAGAACTGTACCAAAAAGAAAAAAGATAGGTTGTAAGTCTGAGCGCCTGCTAATTAGGCAGGTTGTTAAACAGGGATATCTGTATGCAGTTGATATCCTTCAGTTGTGGTTATCACCACTGGTTATCATCACAGTTTGCCATGCTTTGAGTATTAGCAAGAGCTGTCTCCATCTACAGAGATCGTGGTGTAAAGGATTCTCTGCACCCTGGAAGGGAAATGTCTTTTGGTATTTTAAAACAATGGGATAAAAATGTCGATAAATTTAGAGTCTGCCATCTTATAGATGTAATATGCCTTTACATAGAAGGATCCTAAAAATTTTACTTGTAAATGAAGTTAATTATATTGATTTTTATCAAATGTAAGCATATGAGGGATCTTGATGTGGAAATTTGTGAAGTGATGGGTCATTCTTGTACCCTTAAGACCACCAAGATGCCACCTGCTGGGAAACAAGCTGGGTTTATTGATCTTTGCAGGAAGGGAACAAATAACGGAGCAGAAGAAGACAGCATAAAAGCCTATGGGGCCTTAAGCCCGGGGTGGGGGGAGATGATCCTGGGAAAAGTCTGGGAGGCAGAGGGTTGCTCTAGATGGGGTGTTTTCAGAAATGGGCGTGATTCCATTGATTGTCTCAGGAAATCTTGCCTGTAGGAGGGCAGTCTTCAGGTGTGGGGGAATCCCAGCTGTTTGGGAGGCTGAGGCAAGAGGATCACAAGTTAGAGGCCAGTCTGGACAATGTATGAGACCCTATCTCAAATTAAAATAGAAAAGGCTTGAGGGTATAGCTTAGAGACAGAGTGCTTGCCTATCATGTGGCAGCCCCCGGATTCAAGCATTAAAAAAAATACACACAAAAGAGTAATAGTCCTTCATTTTAACCAAAAGAGAGGGATACTTAGTATCCTGTGTGTTTCACAGCAGTCTTGTTTTGTCCTTGGTCGTGGTCTCAGAGGGACCTTGATTGATGGAGATGTTTTACAAGATTGCATATATCCGAGGAGAGCCCTGTGACTTAGCTCATGTTGGATCAGTTTGTGTAACACTGAGGTCTAATTGTGAGCATTAGATGCTAGATATCTGGGGCTGCTTGTTTGCTTTCCAAAGAAAAGTTCTAGGCTCTTGTTTTTCATAAATCGGTACTTCGTGAGTGCTTTTAAAATAGGATTGACCTTTAGTATCTATTATTCCTTAAGATACTGACCATGATGAACAGAAAGTAAGTATATTTAGAACGTTACCCTTTAGATGCTTGTGTTCAGGCTTCTTAACAAGTGATGGGAGTTGCCTTGCATAGCTGGTCTTTGTAAAGGTGCCTGGGCCTTTGGCAGTTGCTTAATCATACCTGAGCCTTCTCTCCCTTCCATGGAGTGAGGGTGATTTACATCAGTGACCCAGATTTCGCAGTGGCTCCTTGTGATGTGATCGTTGGATCTCACCGAGAGGTGATATCTGCGAATTTATAGTGCGTTTACTTCTGAAAGGGATTCGAGGTGGCATGGAGATGTGCCTTCTCTGCTAGCATACGCCACTTTGTTTCCTACCTCTTCGGCCTAAATGAGCAGTTGCAGGTGTTAAATACTGTAACTGTGTACACACATGTACACATACACACACACACACACAACCACTTTTCTGAAAGGGGACTCCTCAAGGAGCTCCTTCTGGGAATGTCTCTTACCGGTGCTGGGATTCACACAGTGACGGCTCTGAACTTTGATGAGCTCAGGGTTCTGGTTCTTGGGGCAGAGTCAAGAGTGTGCGTGCGTGCGTGCATATGTGTGTGTGTGTGTGAGAGAGATTCCGACCCTTCTCACAGGGGCTGGAAGTGGGACTTCTTTTCTCATGTTTGTAGCTGGCAGGAATGGCCCCTCCTCTTGGCCACACGGGCGTGTCCGTGTGATGCAGCCTCAGCCATGTGCTACAGCTGTGTATGCTCATCTGGCCTCACGGCACAGAGCGTGGCGCTGAGGGGTGAGGGCGGGGAGGTTTTCGTCATGCTCCCCGCCTGACAGCACGAGGAAAGGAAAAACCACGACGGAGTGCTGGGGTCAGACTAGTGCAGGTGGCTGAGATATGGGAAGTAAGGAGAGGGGATGCAAATGGAGACTTTTTTTTGCAATACTGGGGATCCAGCCCAGGGCCTTCAGGGCAGGTAGGCAAGTGCTGTACCACTGAGCTTCATTCCTAGCCCTAAGTGTAACTATTTTTGCTACCAAGTATAGCACTTCTTCAGCAGCTTTTGAGGTACCATCTAATTTAATTTTGTTCAGATATATGCCGTGGATATAGTTCAGTGACACAATGCCTGTCTGGCAAGTGCAGATCCTGAGTTCAGTTCCTGGTACCAAAAAAAAATGTATGTCTGTTGGGCTGGGGATGTAGCTCAGTGGTAGAGTGCTTCCTAGCATGCAGAAGGCCTGAGATACCACCCCCAACACCACCACCACCTGCAAAAAACCACAGAAAACCAAACGCTTGTTATTCCATTTAAATACTTTGAAAAAATAGTTCTGTTGATGTCCCTATTTAGCTATGGGCCCTCTTGTCTGAGTCTTCAGGGCCTTTCTATGTTAACAACTATTTTAATTTCATAGCAGTGAAATATGTTCTGGTGTACCATGCAGTGAGTTCAAACACATTGTTTTTCAAAATTGTCTTTGCATTTTCCCTACACATTATGTCCCTTAAGCCCTGTAATGATTTGGGGTTGGCAAATGGTCTCTGTGTTTTCCCTACACGTTATGTCCCTTATGCCCAGTAACGATTTTGGGTTGGCCAGGCTTTATACCTTAAAAACCCTTAAGTTCATTTAAAAAAAGATTAACTGGTGAGATTTTGTGAAAACTTTCCTTCATGTAGGGTTTATGCTTCTAAGCTCTCATTTGTCTCCTAGGCACATCATTTTTGCCAACGTGAGCGTTTTTCTTTTTTTTTTTTTTTTTTTTTTTTTTTTTGGCAGAACTGGGGATTGAACTCAGGACCTTGTGCTTGCTAGGCAGGCGCTTATTCCACTGAGCTATATCCCCCGCCCCAAAATATAAGTTTCTTTTTTTTTTTTTTTTTTCCGGTACCAGGGATCAAACTCAGGACCTTGTGCTTGCCAAGCAAGCGCTTATGCCACTGAGCTATAGCCCCAGCCCCTTGCGTTTTTCTTCTAATTGACTTTATGTGTAGGACATGTTCCGTGTTTTTAATCTGTTACCTGTGTCAGGTTGCCTTGGTGAACAGTAAGTTTACTGTGCTTTCTAGGCAGGGCATATCCAGACCAACAGGCATGCGTCCCCCTCTTTTGGAGTGTCTCCTGGTCTCACCATAGAGTGGGACCCTACTGGTGTTTAACTTAGTGTCCTGCTGTTTATACCTAGTAAACAAAGCGAATACTAGTTTAACCAGTGGTGGCTCCTTGGTTGTCCACTCTTGGATCTTTGTGGACCTGGGTCAGTCTCTTCTCTCCCTTGGGTGACCACACCCTTTTGTCATTCCTTGCACTCTGGGGCCTGAGGAACAGGCTTCCCTGACCCCACCTCCTGTCATAATCTAAAGAAACCCAGCTTTGTGCCATTTGCATTTATTTACTGACTCTGGGACCTAAATATCACAGGAGAAGCACTGTGCTTATTTCCTCTCTGTTTATTGCATCAATGAGGACACTATACACTGTTGAATAATATTGACAGTAGCAGGCATGCTTCTCTTGTTGCCAACTTTTATGGAATTTCTTTGTTAAATTTGCTGCCTGACAGAAGCTTTGGTAGATGCTTGGATGTAGAGCATTTGCTTGTCTCGTTACTGTGACTGAACAAAATTTTGTCAAATGTTTGGTATGGCTGAGATGTAAGGAAATACAATAATAGATCATGTAATGTTGAATTATCAACTTATTCCAGGTAAAACCTATTAGGTCAGATGAATGAATGAGTGAAATGAATGATGGGTGCTAGGAATTGTCCCCAGAGCCTTCACACTGAGCTACATCTCCCCAACATTTCATTTTTTATTTTAAACCAGGGTCTCATAGTGACAGTTGCCCAAACTGGGCTCGAACTTGGAGAACTTGGGATCCTCTAGCCTCCTAGAGTGTTGAGATTATAGGGGTGTGTGTGTCACTGTTTTTATTTTAATTGGTGTATTGATATTCATTCTGCCAGTGTGTGTGTGTGTGTGCGCGCGCACAGACACACCTGGAAAACAAACTAGGACTGCATGCATGCTAAGCACATGCTGTGTCACTGAGCTATGCTAAGCATATGCTCTGCCACAGCTTAGCCTTGTTCTAATATTTTATTCGAGTTTTCTGTGTATATAAAAATGGTGTTTGGTTTTTTTGTTGTAGTTTGGATACAGGGCTACTTTTGGGCTACTTTTTTTTTTTAACAGATACAATTTATATAATGTGGCAGTTATCTTGAGGTTCCTGGAACTTGCTTGTTTAAAAAAACAAAGAAGGAAAGAAAACAAACACCTGGTATCCTTTCCCGGCAGGAGACAGTTTCTAAAATGTCAGAAACTTGCCTGTGTAGAACAGTGGCAGCAAATACCCATTTAGTGAGGCAGCTGACCCTCTTTCTAAGTATGTGCATGTTACATGTTGGGGATTGTAAAAATATTGCTTCTCCAGATTTTTCAGCAATTATTTTTTCAGACTTGGGCCGAAGTATTTTGAAAGAAGTGTATATTTCAAACCTACACTGAAGTAGCAGCGTTCTTTATATAAGCTCAGACACATGCAGAACACTGCGAGGCAGGCGCGGAGTGGATGGGACTTTTGATTTCATCAGCTGGTCCTCATACATCCCATTGAACGTGGAAGCTCCACCTTAGTGTCATCTATTGTTCCTAGAAAAGCAAAAGAAAGTATTCTCCAGAATCACAGACTGAAAGAATCAGTGCTTGAAGGAATAGGTTTGGGCAGACCGCTCCTTCCACCCGTGCGGTGTTGTAACTAGTCAGTTTTGAGACGTGCAGTTTGGGTTTGTGGAGTAGTTTTCAGCTGATCTGTCATTTTGCAGCGAAATGCCAGGGCTTGAAGTGCCTAAGGCAGCCAGGAATTTTACCTGCAGAGAGAGAGAGAGAGATTCACTTTTAAAAGTTTTTCTTCTATATGTTCTTCATCCTCAGAATTTTATCAATCCTACCTTTCCTGGCTCTGCTACTAAGGAGCCTGTCAGGGTCATCATAGATGAGCAGGTCTCTACCAGTCTTTCTTCCTTTATTTTCTGGTGATAAATAATTACCTGCTGTAGGAACTGTGAAAGCAGTTTTTACTGCAGGAAGACTGGGTTCTCAGTGCCCTGCTTCAGAACCACTGGTCCTTGCTTACAAATTCTTGTCCCTTCTCATGCCTTTAAGGGTTGAGGTGAATCTTTTAAGTAAGCCAAGTTGTGCTGATGCTGATCAGCCTGGTTTGTTAAAATCTTATTTGTTCATTTATTTTTTTTTCTGTTTATTTCAAAGAGAAAAAAATCAATAAAACAGTGCTTCAAAACAGGCTAGTAGAATAACACTAAGTAATATATTACGTACTGTTATTGTCATACTAGTTATTCAGAGTACAGGATACAGGCATGAAATACTGCCCAAACGGTATGTAAAAATACAGAACACCTCACAGATTTGCCTGTCATCCTTGTGCAGGGCCCACACTAATCTTCGCTGTATGGTTCCAGGTTTAGTCTGCTGCTGAAGTGAGTACCAGCCTGTTTTTTCCTACTGAACATATATGACAACTGTGTGTATGTGTGTGTGTGTGTGTGTGTGTGTGTGTGTGTGTGTGTGAGATACTGGGGGTTAAACTCAGGGCTTCCACACTGTGTTGCATCCCAGCCTGTTTAAAACTTTTTGTACTTCGAGATAGGGTCTAAGTTGCTAAATAGCTCCGTCGGGGCTAGAATTCGTGATCCTCCTGCCTTGGCCTACTGGAGTGCTGGGATTATAGTTGCGCACCACTACCTCTGACCTCATTTACTAGTTACGGTGGCATATTATTCCACTGGCAGGATAAACTATCCTTTATTTAGTGCCCATGTTACTTTCCTGTTTCTGCTGTGACAAACTACCATAAATTTAGTGGCCTAAATGAATACAAATATGTTATCTGGAAGTTCCCAAGAGGAAATACAGTCAGTCACTGGGGTGACTGACGTCAGTGTGGCAGGGCTGGAGGCTGTGGAAAAGAACGTATTTCCTTGCTTTATCCAGCCTCTCAGGGCTGCTTGGGATCTTTGACTGTGGTGTCTTTCTTCATTGCAAAGGCTACAAAGGCAGCGCGAGCCCTTCTCATCTGGCAGCACCCTGATCTCTTCTCTTCCTGTATTTTCTCCTTTTTAAGGGTCTCTGGTTATAGTGGGGCCACCCAGAGCATCGAGAATAATCTTATTTAAAGGTCAGTAGGTTAGCATCCTGAATCCATTTGTTCCCTTAATTACCCTTTGCCCTGTCAATGACACATTCACAGCTTCTGGGGATTAGAAACAGGGACATCTTGGAGGGGAAAGAGGGTTGGTCCAGTCGTGGAGGCATTGGTTGTTTGGGTCCTGTCCTGTCCTCTCCTGGGTCTTGTCTTGGAGGTATTGGTTTGGTTGTTTGGATTCAAATGGATGACAATTCATGAATACATTTATGTTTCCGTCTCTGTGTATCTCTGGTGAATCCATGTACTGTCCTTTCATAAATGAAGTCTGTCAAAGTAATCACTTTAATGTTTGTTAAAAATGTCAAAATTAGTGAAACTCTAGTCTTAGGTAGGAGAACAGAACACAAGATGAATGACAAAGATGAGTTTTAAAGAGCTAGGAGAAGACTGGTTTGACCCTCCTTCTGCATTTCTGTACGAGTGGAAGGTCTTGTCTCTCACTGGAGTTTTATTATATTCCGTGCCTTTTGGCATGTGTAGGTTATTGATACATATTTGCTAGGTAAATGTGTAAGGAAATGGGTGTTTACTTTCACTTTCATTACAAGTGCTTTGCCATCAACCCCCTTCTTTCAACTTTTTTTCCTTAGTGTTACGTGTCAAAGATCTTTTGTCTGAATCACCCTGTTTAATTTTGCAGCATTTTGGATGCTGACAGCTGTTTTGTGTCTGTTCAGTGCTGCGTCAACATCATTAGACTGAGGAACATTTATTCTGGTATAAGACACTTAAGGTGTATTTGGATGGTTTTAACAGTTGTAGCTTGACAGTTTTAAAGACTGAGTATGTCCTGTGTGCCCCTCCCACCCCTACCACTTTAAAAAAAAATCACTTTATAACAATATCTTCACAAATTTAGGTAAATGTCATTGCTAGAAACTCACTATAACCAGAGTTACTCTGAAATATTTAGACTAAAGCGACATTAAAATACAGTTCCGCAGTCCCTTGTGCATGGGGCAGATGTGTCTTAGAACGAAAGTGTCTTTGTTGGTAAGGAGTGGGGTGCTCTGCTTTCCCAGAACTGCCATAGCCAGTGCTGGTGATGGGGTGGCCTAGAACAACAGGAATCGATTCTATCCCAGTGCTGGAGGCTGGACTCAGACGTCAGGACGTTGGTAAAGGTTAGGTTTCTTCACAAGCCCTTAGGGGAGGGTCTTTCCCGGCCTCTCCTGGTTTCTGGTAGCTGCGGGCGGTCCTTGGCTTGCAGCTGCAGAGCTGGAGTCTGCCTGTGTCCTCACACAGCTGCCCTCTTCCTGTGGGATTAGGGCCCACCCTAATGATCTCATAACTCCACTGCATCCACAGAGACCTTATTTCCAAATAAGGTCGCACTCATAGGTAGTTGGAGTTAGGCTTTCAACATACTTTTGAGAGAAATAGTTCTTTGCATAATTTGGAGGGCGTGGGGATATGGAAAGTGTCACACTGCTGGTGGGTTGAAACAGCAAACACTTCAAAGATGTCCACAACCCTGCGAGCAGTCACACGAAATGTAATGGTGAGGCTGCACATAGCCTCCTGTCTGTTCAGATCAAGTGAATGTAGATCAACTTTTTGATTTCTTGCCAAATGGTTTCAGCTTTTGGTTTTCAGTCTTTTGCATTTTGGATTATGTGTAAAAAGATGGAGGACCTAGGACAGGTCACAGCTTAGTCCTAAGAGTAGCAAGCTTTCTGGGAAGTTCTGTGGCTGGGAGGCATTACGTACTATTAATGTTGTCTTTTTTCTCCTTTCTGGGAAGTTCTCCTTTCTAACTAGATGCACACACTGAACCCCCGGCATCAAGGTGGTAATGTAGTACCTTCCTATTGAACTGGAATGAAAACTTCATACTCAATATGAACTCTTTCAAGGAGTTAACTGTTGCATCCCTCTTCCTCCACTGAACAACCAGTGTTCATCCACCGAACCCCAAGCCACAAATCCAGCCTTCAGGTTAAACCAGAAATGCCTTTCACTTCCTTAGAGAGCCTGACTTCTGTAGAAAGTTGGTCCTCAGAAGCCAAGCTCTGAGACACTTTCAATGGTGAGCAGACTGCCTACCTCTTTCTCACCTGCAGTGGCACAAGAAATAGTGTCAGAAATGCACATTGTGGCGGTCAATTATTTGACTCCCCTAAGGGCTTGTGAAGAAACCTAACCTTTAAGGTGTATTTGGATGGTTTTAGCAGTTGTATCTTGACAGTTTTAAAGGCTAATTATTTCCTGTGTGCCCCTCCCACCCCTACCACGTTTGAATTGTTTGAATTTCCATATCTTAAGTGAGTACCCATACCTAGGTTAGGGGAGTCTGCTGGAAGGAACAGCCAGCTGGTGCACTATCAGACAGTATTCCAGCAGGTTCATTATAACAGTTGTGGCAATAGTATTGGAAACAACTGGAATGTCAGGCAGTAGGGAGATGGTTTTGGCATATACGTGAAGTAGGGTATTTGCCACATCAAAATTTGGAGGAACATTTAATCCAGGGAATGCTTGTAATACAGTGGGGCAAAGGGATATAGTGTACATTTAATATGGAGTCATCTTATAAAACATGGACACATAGCAGTTAGAAGAACCTAATGTTAGCAGAACTTTTCATAAGTGATTAGAGAATTTTTGCAATCTACCCTCCCCCAGCTCTCTAATTCAAGGGTCTTTCACTTTTAGGGGAGCATTGTATCCTTGTATTTAATCAAAGTGCTCTTTTCTTACCAGTTAACTGTGTTTAGGGAGTTGTCTTTAAAGCAACGTACTATAGACCCAGCATTCCCTCTCCAGGCGGAATGGTGCAGGAGGAGCGGTGAACAGAGAATTGGGTTTTACCTCCCAGGCCCTTGCTGACTGGACCTCTGCTTTGGTCTGTTTCCTGTTAACCACACGTGCTTCCTAGAGTTCCCCTTGAGTATGTGATTGCTTTTCATCAAATACTTTCTGGGAGTTTCTCTTTTTTAATCTTAGATCTACATCTTCTCAAATAGATAAATTTTCATTTCAGGAATTGCACAAGTCAGAGAGGTCACACTACTAACAGGGAGATTTCAGAGTATGGTGGCTCAGAATTGAGTGTGCTCTCGCTGACAGTCCAAGACTGGTGGGTAATGTCATCAGGGGAGTGATGGGTGGTCTGGGGCATTCTTACCACAGTGCTCTCTACCTTCTCAAGGGGCTTTAACTTGGCCTTGGTGGTAGGAGCTTACAGTTTCTAAGGTCTGACTCCAGACCTTAGAAAGATGGTATAGGCATGGATAAGTGCTTCCTTTTAAAAGATGTGACACTCCAAAGTTGCATGTCACTTCCATTGACCTCCGTTTTATCAGAAATTTGCTGTGTAGTGTCACCTAGCTACCAGGGAGGCTGGGATATATACTGTCACTCTATATGTCTCACTAGAATGTGGGGGTGGCCTGTTTTCAAAAGAAGGAAGAAGAGAGTTACATTAGCACCTGGGATTGGTGGCTGCTGTCTGCAACAGCATCATCTCACAGTAGTGGTACGGTAGAAGAGTCAGGACTGTGTGGGACTGTGTTTTGGCATTGACAACCTCCATGTCAGTGGATACAGGGTCATGAAAAGTGGTGAGGGATGTGGGATTAGACAATGACTCCTCCATCAGCAGTGATGATACTTTCTTTTTGGCTTGGGATCTTGACCCGGTGCTTTGAACTCAAGTTAACTAGCAGAGGAAGGTAGAGAGAAGAGGTTCAGAGATTGAGAAAGTGCCCATTTGTTGACCAGTATTGGAGTACTTGCCATTGTCTTGGTTACTTTTCTTTCATTGGTGAGACAAAATACCCAACGCCCAAAATGAAGAAAGGAAAGGTTTATTTAGCTTATAGTTTGTGGAGGTTTCAGTCCATACTTGGCTGGTTCTGAGGCAGAGTGGCACATGGCAGAGGGCAAACTGTTCAGGGCAGCAGAGCACAGCAAAAACAACCAGCAAAAGGGAGGAATGGCTGCAAGCAGCCTCTTTCCTTCCCTTACATTGTAAACAGCCTACCCCCACCCAGGGGGCATGTAGGTCTCATACAGTCTCCATGCCCTCCTCTTCCACAGGCTCAGGACGTGTACAAAGTAAGCACCCTGGCTTCCTGCTGAATCACTCAGCCAAACCTCTAGACTCCCCAAGTTGACACAATGTATCAACCATAACAGCCATATATCTAGACTCTGAAGCTTCTGCAGTCACCAGTGGACCTGGCTCTGCCTAGTAAACCCATATTCTGATAGGAGTGGCAGGGAGACAGAAGTACAAAGATAAATCCTGATGGCTGTGGATACTTTGACAGAAAGAAAGCAGTGGTGGGGTTGTGAGTGGCTGAGGGATGACTTCAAGTTTAGTGCTGCAAACAATGTCTTCGGGAGATCTGAGATGGCGGGTAGCATACAAAGATGGAGCACAGTAAGGACAGCAGGACTGGCGGCGTCAGTGGAGACGGTTAGGCAGTAGCTCTGTGGCTGGCAAGGGACGATGGTGGCTGGACCAAAGGCGCGGAGGAGGACAGATGGAGATGTTCTCTAACTATTCCACGAGAAACAGGAATTTCTGATGGACTAACTGAGTACAAAGGCAATGAGGGAAAGAAAAACAAGGCTGACTTCTCCATTTTCACCTGAATAACTGAGTGCTTGGATGTTTAGCTAAGGTGGGAAGGAGTTGGGAGGTGTGTCTATGGTTAGTTACGTTTCAAGTGCCCACATGATTGCCAGCGGGAGATGGTAAGTGAGTAGCTGGCTGAGAGCGGAGATCCGGGGAGCCTGTTTTGGCTGAGTGACCTCATATCCCTCTTTGTCAGGTTACACTTCACTGTAAGACTGGGTTATAGCTAGTGCCACTACCCTGAGATCATTAGGTATGGCCAGTTATGAAGTATGATCTTCCCTGTGCCCTGCATTGGCCTTAGAAAGATAGACTGAAAGGCATTCTGTTCAGACTTGCGAAGTTCCAGATGTCCCCAGCATCCCACCCGCAGAGTTTTTTTTTCGCTAGGACTCACAGGATTTGGTATCAAGTCATACTCATGGGTAAGATGTATTACAGCAAAAGCCGCTGTAAGACTTAATCACTTTTAAAAGCAAAACCAGCAAAAGGAGCAAGTGCAGGGGCTGATGTATGGAGGAAAACAAGCAGAAGCTTGATCTCTCATGCTGTTGAAAGATGTGCTGATTTCTCCAGCATCGAGTTATGACCACATATGTGAAATGTTGTCTACCAGAGAAACACCTTTGAAATCCATGGCCTGGTATTGATGGCACACTCTGCTCAAACCAGAATTTAGACTGTCACAGGGAAGCAAGTGCGCCTCCTAAACAAGTTTAGACCCACTGAGCTGCTTTTGTCATGTTAGGAATAACTTGGCTGAGACCTGCATTTCCAGTTGCCAGCGAGAGGCCAACATTGTTAACAGAACTTTAAAACTGCCTGCTGGGTTGAATTCTGTCCATGCCTAGGAAGCGTACCTTTATTTGTGCTGCAGATTCTTGGGAGAGTTGAAAACATCCTCTGTGGCTTGCTTGCGGCAGACTTACCCCGTGGCCCCTTCACAGGGTTTCCCTTCCCCCTACAGATCCCCCTTTGTGTGGTGTCTGAAAGAGCAGGGGGGGTGTCTACTGAATGAAGTTAAATCACCAGAACTTGTAGTCAGCCCGCAGCACTACTTTACTCCGGTATGGGTCAGGAAAGCCTTCATCTCCCACCAGTGTAGCAGCAGCAGTATCAGGAAGTGCTCCTTCTGCAGTTCATAAAGATTCCTGTCCATCTTCCAACATTTAGTTACTTTTGAATTGGGAAAGGAAATTATAGGGTCTCGGCAAAAAGTCCAGGGGCTTCCATTTGAGTTGTAGCCCCTGTACTTGGTAGGCCTGGTTCCTTGGGTGAGGTGCTTGGACTTCTCTGAGTCCATTTTTCTACATCTGATGGGTGGGGGGATAAACGAGATGGTATACGGGGGCCTGTGGTAGAGCATTACTGTATTCAGGTGTGCGAGTGTGTGGGCGCCAGACCCTAGCATGAGTGGGCTCTATTTCTTCTGTACCTGTAGTGGATCCAGTAATACCTCTTCTGTGCAATTTAATCTCATTTTAAGTCTTTATACTTCGGGCTATTTATGTAGCCAAGACTAGATTATCCTCCAGCTGGTTGTTGAATGTGTGGATTAATGATGCTGTTCTTTAATGGTGAGGAGGATTTGGTACCTCTTCAGGGCGTTGATCCTGTCTGTGGTAGTCACTACTGCCGCCACGTAGCCCTTGCAGCATAGGAGGTACTCTCGCAGCTTTGTGGAGTGAATTTTTACTGTGTTTTTATTAACTGTAGTCTACTTTTATACTTGTTAGCTGGTCTGGTTAGGAGCTGTGAGCAGAAGGGAGGATTCTTTCTGGGACAGCGCTGAGGTTCCCTCTGCCTGGATGAGAAGGGGTGGAGACGCTTGGTGTGCATTTAGAAATCCAGGTTCCTGGGATGGGGAAGCTTGGGGTGTACCCTTTACTCCATCTGCAGCAGTGGCCAGTTGTAGTCCATGCCCAATACACCCACCTCTAAGGAGTCATAGATTCTATAGAGCCGCATTTTTTACTCAGATTTTTGTTTTGTTCTCTTTATTTCCTTTAAGATTTTTCCGTCTGTGGGAATGTGCCTTGGGGGTAGGATGGCAGGAGGTGGATTCTGCAGCTTTTTTTGGTTTGTCACTGGGGCTTTCTTCCTGGTCCCAAAGTCAGTCACTGTCATGGAGCTCTCCTCTTGATTCGGTGTGGGGTGGAAGGAAGCACTGCCTAACTCCTTCCTGCACAAGTGGTGGCTGAGAAATGACCCAGGCGTTCAAGCAGGCAGAGCTGCAGGTGTGTCCTTGTTCTCTGGGCCTTAGTGAGTGCCCCACTTGGGAACTTCAGGTCAGGAGTAGATAGAGACCTGGAGTGGTATTGGTGGCTTTCTTGTGCAAAACACAGAGACCTTGTTTTAAGAACACAAGAGCAGAGAATAATAACCCAGGAGCACTGAATAGTAACTTCCCCCAGTGGCTTCCAAGCCAAGGCACGCTTTGGAGGCAGTAATTTCATCAACTTGAAAATCGGGTATTTAACTTAGCGATATGAACTGTGAAAACACAGGATACTGAAGAGGGTGAACCTAGTTCGGGACGCTTGTTCTTACAAATGTGTGCGGTTTGAAACTTTGTTAGGCACTGACCTGTTCTGTGTGATCCCTGTTTCTATCCTGCGTGTTACATCTGGGAGATCTGTGCCGCCTCTTTTCTTTAGAAGTGTGACCTTCACTTCAGTCTTGGCCCTTTACCTGAATCAAACCTCAGCTGCATGCAGCCACATAAGTGAATCCTGTGAAACTGGCTAAGGAGGCGCCCATCACCCCAAAGTTGATAACTGAGGCGTTGCTGTTCGTCAGCCTGGAGTTGCGGGACAGCGTGTTACGCAGTAATAGATAATTGATCATCAGGCATGGGCTTGCCAGGTCATCTTTTCCTCCTTCCCCCCAAAATCATCAGGGTTAGGAAAAAGGCTTTCACAGTATGATATAATTTGGATCAATCTGATTGGCTTCCTCCCAGCTGTCTAGTTGGAAGGGTTGCTAGGCGTGCCTTTGTTTTGTAAGGAAAGGAATGTAGCTGGCTTGGGGGCCTGATTGATTTGGGGGAAAGGATTGCTTGGGTGTTCCCTGTACAGGAGCTAGGGAGCCAAAACAGTTTGCTTGTGTTGCATATCTGGTAGGCATGACAACGGGCAATAGGGAACTCTAAGAGAGTTGCAGAAAATACAAGAAACTTGAAAATTGCACCTAACTTGATGCCATATTTAAAGGGAGGGGGAATCTTCTTCCATTTCCCAACTTTCATAGAATCTCTGCGTTCAGAGCCCAGGTCTAGCATCCTTCTTTCCATCCTGCAAGTTAGTCACGTCACATCACGTCGGTCACGTCACGTCACGTCACGTCACGGCAGGAATGACGTTTGGGAGGTTTGCCTTGGGCCCTGAGTCACCATTTATGTGGTTGCAGCAGAAAACGTTACCCAGCTTCCACAGCTACCTGTAACTTTCTGAGCATTCCTGAGCTGAGGGCTGCCTGGAAGGGAAGGGGAGATGGTACCTGAAGCAAGGGCTGCTCCTCAGTATGTCAGAATGATAAATACTAGCTATGCAACGATTACATAACTTTGTGACTATTATAGTGATACGAAGTGAGAGCTTTCCCCCATTTAACTGTTATAGATTTGAGGAGGCATCGCTTTTGTAGCTAAAGCCACTTAACATATTTATATTTCTTTATATTTCTGATATGAACAGAAACATGCCTGAGATAATTATGTTTTAAAAGCTTCATTGAGCTGTCATTTACATGCCATAAAATGTACTCATCTGAGATGCCCAGCTCATTGGTCCTTAGTATATGTAGTTTTGTGATCGTGACTATGATCTAATTTTAGAACATTTATTATTTTCGCAAGGAATTTCGTGCCCATGGGCAATTAGCTTGCTTCAGCCTTCCCTGCCTTGCCTCTAGCAAGCACAGATCTTTTCTTTTCTGTACTTTTGCCTGTTCCGGACCCTTCTGTAAAGAGTCACATAATAGGGGCAGTCTTTTCTACCGGGTGGCCATCATGTATTGTATTGCTTTTAAGGTCTATCTGTACAGTAACATGTATCAGTCCTAAGAGGGAAAAGGATTTCTCCACCAAGGATACATGGCCTTTATTGTAACATTTTCATTTTATTCAAACTAAAGAATAAATGGATCCTGTGGCACATGCAAGTTATAAAGCACAGGAAGGTGAACACCCAGATCCCCATCATTCAGCTTAACACGAATGGTACTGATAGCATTGCATGTATGTATGTCTTTTTGAGACAGGGTCTTGCTATGCAGTTCAGGGTGGCCTTGAGCTCACTTTGTAGCCCAGGCACTCACAAGGATCCTCCTGCCTCAGCTTCCCTACTGCTGGGATGACAGGCATGTGCCACCACGCCTGGCTACCATTGTATTTATCTAGGAGTCTCATTTCTATTCTGTACTTCCCACCCATTTCTCTCAAGTGTATCTGAAACAGTGTTTACTCTACATCTTAGTTCAAGGAAGAAAGGTATTTTCCTGTAGTTTTTTCCCACTCAATCCTGTGTTTCTTAGATTTGTTCATATTGTGCTTAACTGATCTTTTCTAAGTTTCACTGCTGTTTTCTTTCTTTTTTTTTTTTTTTTGCTGTTGTGCTTATAGGTATTTGGGGCATTTCCAGTTGTTTTAGTTAAGAAAAAGAATGCAATGGATACTTTCACACTATTTCCTTATATATGTAGAATGGATTCGCTAAGGTGTACACCTAGAGTAGAATTAATACTTACTAGACTGTGTGGGGCTAACTGGCCTTTCTCCAAAGGTGGTTTGAGAGGAACCAGAGGCACAAGTTGGTAACTGTTAGAGTCAAGTTCACTGACTGTTCTTTCTCCTCTCTTCCTCCTCACTCCTTTTCCTCCTCCCACCATATTGGGGAATCAACCCCAGGGCCTCTTGCATGTTAGGCAGTTGCTGTGCCACTGAGCTGTACCACCCATAGGTTCTGAGGCCTTTTTATCCAGAAAGTGGCCCTTTGGTGCTTTCACTTCTCTGGCCTGTAGTTCTTTGACAGTGGCCTAGGTGGAGTCTAAGGCATAATTGCACAGGTTGCCCGGTGTTATGGTTGATACATTGTGTCAACTTCAGGAGTCTAGAGGTTTGTTTGAGTGATTCAGCAGGAAGCCAAGGTGCTTACTTTTTGTACACATCCTGAGCCTGTGGAACTGGAGGGCATGGACACTGTGTGAGAGCTACGCCCCCTGGGTGGGGCAGCCTGTTTACAATGTAAGAGGAGAGAGGCTGCTTGCAGCCATTTCTCCCTTTTCCTTGTTGCTGTGCCCTGCTGCATGAACATTTGGCCTCTGCCATGTGCCACTGTGTCTCTGAGCCAGCCAAGTATGGACTGAAACCTCCACAAACTGTACGCTAAATAAACCTTTCCTTCCTTCATTTTGGGTGTTGGGTATTTTGTCTCAGCAACGAGAGAAAAGTAACCAAGACACCAGGACTTACAATGAGTCCACTCTGATCCTTGTATATGTCAGTGACTTGCTAACCATTCCAAATTAAGAAGAATGCTTTAATTTATTAATTTCCTTTATTGCAAGCTGGTGTGCAGGATGTAGAGAGGCATAAACTAGCCTAGTGCTTTTCTATTTTCTAAATAGAAAATGGTAATTCTCAGGCATGCCTTGGGGTCCATTCATTGACCACTCTTAAAAGAAATAGGCCTTGTTCTGTGGCACCGCCACCCACCCCTGCCATATTAATACCTAAATACTAAAAATTTCTGCAGAATAGTGGCTTGTGACTAAACCCACTGGTATGTCTGATGCTTAATTCTGTAAGAGCTGCCGGCCATCAGTCATAAGGAATTCTGTTAAACTCTGAGCATCTTCCAGAACAGGTGATCTGTGCAGTGCTGTACCTTGTAAGAGGTAGTTCACAAGGAACAGAGTTTGATTCAGTTGCTGGGCTGTGGGGGTGGTTCTTGCTCTGCTAGCAGTATGGTTTCAATTGTTTCATGGTTTTAAGATCATTAAAATTTAGATCATAAATGAGTATTCAAGAGAATAGTACATTAAAATAGTTAGACTAGTGTATCCAAATGTGCTCTTAAATTTCAGCAGTTAAAATAATATAATAAACAGGCTTGGTGGAGCTGTCCATGCTTCCTGTAATCCCAGCACTTGCAAGGTTGAGGCAGGAGGATCATGGGGTGGAGGCCCACTTGTGGCACATAGTGAATTCGAGGCCAGCTTGACCCTGTCTAGCAGAACAAAATTAAAAAACATCTAGCAACCTAAAAGCAGTGTTTTTAAGCCAGTGCAGATGTTCTCGGGATAGTCACTCTAGGCTTGTCCTGATTATGTCTGTTCCCTACAATTGTTATTAAATAGATATTTGCTTGTCATTTCTTGCTTTGGAAACTTTTTTTTTTAAATGTCTTTGACTTGTCTAATCTTACACTTCACAGATCATTATCATCCTATATGATTTTGGTTTTGGCATTTGGATTTTCTTGTCTGCACTGAGTGCTGCTGTGGGAAGTTTTGGGATTCTCATTTTGTGTCAGCTTTCCACAGCGCCATGGATTTAACACGTTAGAGATACCAAAGTAGAATGTCTTCTAGTTTGTGCCTTAATCCTGGTAATGCTGGATCAGAGCACATTGTGTTTCCTTATCCATAGCAAATGATGCTTATGTGGAGTATGGTCACCTACACAGATGGTAACTCAGGAAAAAAAAATTCTACTAGCTTATTTTTTCCCAGAGGACTTGGTCAGTTTCCTGTGCTGACTCCCAACTTTTAAAAAAATGTATCTTCTGTTTTTCATGGTCTGGTCTTCGTATCAATAGACCCTGAGAGGTTACTGCTGGATGGAGGTGGGGGAGTGTATTAAACAGCACGCAATAATAAGTGAGTAGGATTACACTGGACTCACTTGCTTCTGAATCTCCTCAGAACCATACTGAACGTGAGCATATAATTACAGATCTTCCGTTTCCCCTGGATTTCCCAAATCTTCCCTTCAACTCTGAAAACATATACCAAACAGTAAGAAAAGGTTGCTTCCTTCAGACAGTTCCTCATGTTTTTGTTCATATCTTCACTTGAGAATTGTGGGTAAGCCTTGATTTGTTTGTGAAATACAGGGTATTTTAGCTTTTGAAATATAGGGTAATATTGAGGCATGCTGAGATTCTTCTGCATTTCAGATAAAGGGAAAACCTACTGGTAAATCCTGAGGATGCGGTTTCCTAAGGAACCTGTTTTGTATTCACTCTGCCCATCTGTGTCTGGCTAGGGCTTCGTGTCTTGAAGAAACAAGTGTCTGGGCCTGCTGCATTGCTCTTAGGCCACTATCTGGCTTCCTGCTGGATGCTTTTGGGGTCTACTTGGAAAGGTTCTTGTTTTATGGTTTAAATAAAAGACCTCTTTGAAGCTTGGGAATTAAAAATCAGGACTACAGACTACAAAGAGGGTAGGGAGAAACCTACCAGCAAAATCAAATGAATAGTGAGTGCTTCTCCAGCATGCATGGCTCATTCTCCGATAATCAGGTTTATCCACATTATCAATACATGATATATCTGATCCAAAATAATTTTCTGAGAGTTTGTTGGATACAGCATCTTGTCTTTGGTCTTCATTTTCATGTTCATTTCTAAAATGATGTATACCAACTGGGCAGCTCCCATTCAGAACTTAGGACCAGAGGTGAAAGCTTAGCTTGGAGAGTTTTTGGTAAACTGTGAGCCATTGTTAACACTTTCTTAAGTTAGTCTTCAGCAGGCGTCAGCAGGACAACTTCTGTCCATTGAGGGATCCTGAGAGTGGGATTGTCTGTGAATGGACCTTGCCTAGAAGTAAGTGGCTATTGGAAAATAGTGCATAATTTTGTTTGCCAAAGCCCTAGCTTCCTAAGACCCTTGACACGTCACTTACGTTTGGAAGAATTTGAGAACACACCTACCTCTTTTCCAGTCCCTGCCCACATCTTCTTCATATCTTGCTGCTCTCCCTGGGAAGAGTTACAAAAGATACACAGCTCTGTGAGACACAGACCCTGCTAATAACCAACGTCCTTTTTTCAACAGTCTGTACAGTTCATAAACTGTAAGAGTCACCCTTTAAGTGTAGAGGGAGTGCACCCTTCAACATGTGCCGAGGACCACCATTTTCTAGCGTATATAGATGGCTGTATCCCATGTCAGCACTCCCGAGTCTCAGAACATTTTCATCACCTCTGATAGAAACTCTACCTGTGAGCAGTCAGTCCTCCTTCCTCATTCCTCTCTGGCAACCACTAATCAGTTTTCAGCCTAATGTTCTTTTTCCTATTGCTCCGAAATTTGCCTCTGTAGCTTAGTGGTGAGAGAGAGCTGTGGAGCTAAACTCTCGGCATTTATTTTCACCTTCGCAGGAACACTTGACCTTGACGTTCAGCTTCTCACTTCTAGGCCCCGTGTAAAGGGGCAGGTCACCTCCCAAGCCTCTGCGTCCAGTCCCTTGATTGCTTATGATTAAATTTACCAGTCATCTGAAATATTAAATGTGTAATAATGTGCAAATAGTTGAGTCTGGCCTGATAATGAAATTCATTTATGACAAACACTCTTTTGGATTCTAAGTCCAGGATCACCAGCAAAAGCATGATAGTTCCTCTCAACCTTTGTCTTCTGTAACTTTTAGAATCAGAGTTCAAACCATACAGTATGACACTGTTAGTCAAAACCAAGGTAACTTAGACTGTGGGCCTGGATATCTGTATCACTTCTGCCGTAATTAGGAACCGCAGATTCCTGCTCATGGCACTAACTAGAGGGTTTTGATGATTGTGAGGTGGAGGAGGAGAGGGGTTGATTTAAAGGGCCAGGGGACGTCCCAGTCCTCAGCCATTTTCCGTGACAGCACAGGAAAAGGAGAGGGCTGGAGAGTGTTGGCGAACTAGATGGGGAAGGGGCTCCTGGAGAGCCAGGGCTGCTCACCGGGTGCCCTTGGGTGCTCCAGTGAGGCTGCTGCTGGATGTGTTCAGTTGTTCCTCACCTCTCCCAGACTTCCCCGGAATGGCTTTGTTAGGACCTGGAGTGCTGAACCTTTTCCTATGGTTTCCAACTTTTGTGCGACTCTGGGTTTCAGTGTAAATAGTGCTTGTGGCTGCCTTCTGTAGGACTATTCAGCGAAACAGTTAAGGACCTGGCACTGTCTCTAGGGTACTGTAATGGCGAGCTGGGGTGTGATGACACAGACACTGGGCATCGAGGTGCAGGGCCATCAAGGTGTAGATGGCCATGGAGGTATAGGTGTAGGTACCAAATTACATAAGTAGAGCTGGAGTGGTACCTAGATGTCTTTATGATAAAGGTGATGATTGTTTAACGTGGGAGCCCGTGCCTCACCATCCTTCTGGATGTCATGTACTATTACAGGTGACAGGTGCCGGGGCTTTGGCATCTTGTATTTCTTCCCTCTGCTTGGCAGATGAAACAGGAGTGCATTGTTTGGGATAAACACATGGGAATGTTGGAATTTCAATTGCTTTGAATAGAGCTGAGACCACCTCTTTCTGAAAGGTGGTTAGGTTTCGGTTTCATCTATTAAAATTTTTGCGGGGCTGGTTTTGAGCATCCGAGAGACAGCAGCATCTTCCCTGCATGACGCTGGCGCCCTTCAGCTCTATGGTTTTAGTATCTTCTAATTCATGAAGGCCTGTTCTTGCCATCGCACGGTTCACCACCTCCAAAAACAATCCCAGGAGGAAAGTAAAGTAGAAAAGGAAAGTCTTCTCATCCCCCCTCTCCCCTTGCCCTCTAGTCTCCCAGCTGGCAGCTACTCCATGAAGGCATGAACGCGTCTGTGTCTCTGTGTGTCTGCACTGCATTTTAAATGCTGTATCCAGACCCTTTCAGCAACGTGCTGACGTGGTGACATGCTTTCAGAAGAAGGAGCATACAAATGTAGAGAAGCCTTTTGGGAAACTGTAATATTTGCTCTTTGGGCCTCTGACGAGTTCTGTTTTGTGCTTTTTGGAGAATGGTGGTTTGCAGTTAAAAATAGAGTGCTAATTAAAATAGGCACCTTCTTTGTAAATAAGAACTATATTGCAATTAGTAAATTTCCTGTTTCCTTACCATGTGTTTTTATTTTGTTTTCTCTTGTTTTTTTAAAACAGCAAGCCAGGGCTGAGCAAGAAGAAGAATTTATCAGTAATACGTTATTCAAGAAAATTCAGGCTTTGCAGAAGGAGAAAGAAACTCTTGCTGTAAATTACGAGAAGGAGGAAGAGTTCCTGACTAATGAGCTCTCCAGAAAACTGATGCAGGTAAATGATCATTTCTGCCCTCTCACCTTCCTGCCCATTTCCCTCTCCAGGGGAAAATGACTTTGATAGAGCACTTTGCTTGAAACGTTTGCCTATGAGGCTGTGGCTAAAGCTCTTTGGAGATGAAAGGTACCAGGTTCACAGTGGTGACTGTGTGATGCTCAGGAACGTGACTCTTAGCACATCTTCTGAGCAAAGGTAAGCTATTTTGTACCCAGAGCATTTAAAAAAATTGTAGACGAACACAAGGCCTTAACATAGGTGATGTTATATATGTAATTTTGGAACTATGGGGATTAATACCACATGTGAGTTTTTTTCTCCTTTTAGGATGAATCTGTAATGAATATGTAAACATTTTGACAATCATAAGTAGGTTTTTTGCACTAAAGTATGAGGTTATAAAAAATGAAATGTCTTTAGAAAAAAAGATATCCATGATAGTTAAAATTATATAGTCAACTATATGCCAATGGGTAAAATGCTACTGAACAGGTATCAGACTAATAAAATTTAACAGTATTTACTTAAAATATATAGAAGCCACTGCACAAAACATATGGGGGACTTGATTTGTGAAGTCTGAATTAAAACCCTTGTGTGTGTGTGTGGGGGGGGGTGTGTGTGTGTCCCCGCTGTAAAGGCAAAATAAATTTAAGGGAAATAGCTTGTGGGTTACTCAAAACGAAGTTAAGAGTAAATAAGATACTGAGTTCCCGTTACTGTAGATACTTTACTTTAGTGTTAGGACCATACAGTGGTCCAGGAAGCTTTTGTCATTATTTTTCCTTTTTCGTTTTTCTTCCTAATTACTAACTATTGTTCCATTTGTACACAAAATTTACTGCGCATGCACGTAGCTACTAAAATGTGAAGAGAAGGCTTGGCCAGGCATCATCACTCAGCGAGCACAGTCACTGCAGGATTTTACATTCCGACTTCACGCTTGTTCCTTTGCATTGTGATTTAGAGCAAGGAAGAGGGAAAGGTTAGGGTGACTTTTGATATGTCTCACCTTGGCCACATTACATGGTTTGTCTTATATCATGCTTCCAAAACTACACAGATTCAATTATGGATGGTTTTTCCTGAGTTCAGTGTGTAATCAGGTGTCCTAATTTTTAACACTGCTGGAAGTGCTCCCCTCTACTCCCAGAACTTACTTGTTTTTTGTATTTAGTGTCTTTGGCCAAAGTACCTTATAAAGCATTGAAAACTTCGCAACATTATGTTCCTTTTCTCTATAAAGATTCATCTCCAGTGTGAGTGGTGGTATGGTTTATAATTGGCTTCTCTTTCACTTACCAGAACCTGCCTATTTGCCAAAGGCATTCATGTTCCTTAAAATAAGAAAATAAAAAAAGCAAGAAAATGTAAGAGCCATGTGCAACAGGATAGGAAGCTAGCTGTAGTAATAGGGCATAACAAACCTCCTTTAACTTCAGAGCACCCTACAAATAATGCTATGACCTTGAGAATTATTATTTTTCTTTAATTCTTACATTAAAAAAAATAGTTTCACTTTGTTGGTAGAAAATATTTCATGTACAGTATTAAAAACCCAGCCCCCCTCCCAATCTTTACTAAAGAAATTGAATAGTTTATGAGTGAAACAACACGCTGAGTTGTTTTTGCCAAGAGTAGTGCAGAATGTGCAGCTGTAGACTTCATGTAGCCGTGTCTTATGCTTGCTCTCCATCAAAACGTAAGACAACGTGCTAGCAGGAGTGAAGATGTTGGCCGTATAGTTGTCTAGTAAGGCAGCTTGGAGAGTCTGGACTAGTGGATGTTTAGCAAGTTCTTGAGACAGTTTCTTATGAATCCCAGCTTCAGTTTTAGGCTTTGCTTGTTTGTTTCAGTGTTGTAGTAAATACAGTGCAAAATTTATCATTTGTAGCCATTTTTGAGGGTAGCATTAGATTGCTGTGGTACAGCCGCCACCAGCTAGCTCTACAATATTTTCACACAGTGTACCCACTAAATAGTGGCCATTACTTCTGACTCTTAGCTTGATACAGACATGGATGGCAGGTAGCTTAATGCCAGGTGCCTGGCAAGTTTCCAAGATGTGTCTATCTCTGGCGTGATAGATAATCTCTTACTTTTGACACATTATCACAGCATGCTCCTTCTGTGAGAATCTATGAATCTGCCCCCTCTTGTTGGCCAGTTGGAAGGAGCTGTAGGGGGAAGGGCCGTTTGGCTTTTAATATTCAGTCCCCGCCCCAATTTCCCAGAACACATTTCTTTATGATTTCAACCAGTCCATTGTTGGATACCCACGTTTTCTGCCACCCAGCATGGAAGTACTGTTCTCCATCTGGAAGATGTTTAGAGTAATTTATACCAATAGGCTTTTCCAACTGTGTAATTACTTTAATATGGCTTTCTATGATGTTTGCTTCTGGATAGGACTTTTTTTTTTTTTTTTTAATGAAAAGCCTGCTAAGAGAAACCATTCTGCAGATGTCACCAGTAGACAAATAGGTAAATTGACCTGTTCACTGTGAAAGTGTTTAGCATTTTTCACCCAAAGGCCGCTAGCAGGTTATGTGTAGCACAGTTTTTGTTTTGTCAGTGAGCTTTGGCTGTTATCTCTGACAGTGATTGGGCATGGCTTTTATGTGTATTTCGAAGGGACTCTTTGATCCTCAGAACAAAAATGAGAATATTACTGTAGAAGAGATGTATCCTCTACTACCTGCTTTGGTCCAACTGGTGTACCTTTAACTATGAAATCAGGTTTACTGAAGTGCAATTAGGAGGAAATTCCTTTTCTTCTTAGGATCAAGTATGGAGATAACTTACACACCCCTTGCGGAGCTAATCCTCACCAAAACACACATAAAAGATAGCGTGCAGCTTTTTTCCTTTGGTTTTGTCTTTGTCCAATAGACAGACACAAAATTATGTCTTTGTTTTGTGAAAAATCTTGTCTGAAAATCTGCATTATTTTGAGCACAGACTGAGGTTCAGTACTGGTTTCTTCAAAAATTGTCCTAAAAACAAAGCCAAAAAAGTTTGTATTTTTGGTAGGGCCAGTGTGAACCTGTGTCTAAATTCTGTGCTGGAATATCAGGAAAAGAAGCTGTAGTATAGTAATCATTTTTCATTCATATAAATTTATAAGAAATCATTATCAGAACTTTATATATAACATATATGTAAGGGAAAAAAGTAAAAAACTCTATTCTCCAAAATGTTAGCCATAACTGTGCTTCAATGCTGAGCTTACAGGTCATGTTAAATTTTAGTGTCCTTTCCTAATTTTGTAAAAGTACAACACATTACTATTATAGCTAAGAAATATGTTACTTCTATAAAGTGGAACTTTAAAACTCTGTTGCCTGGCTGTTCTTACCTTTTGAAACCTCCCTGTGTGCCTCTGACCCAGAGATTTCAGAGTCCTGCTATCATGGCTTCATGTCTTTGTCGTAAAGCCCAGGGCACCGGAGCCCCCTGCAGAGTTAGGTTTATTCTTTCCATAGTGGACTCAGAACTTCCTATATCATTAAGCACTAGTGTAATCAGAATGCCCTAACGATCAGCTGGTTGGTCTTTCTGTGATCCACTCCCTGGGTAACAGTTAACCACCGCTTATCAGGGCTGACTGGAAGGCCTGTCATTGCTGAGATTTACGATTTTAGCAGTTGTAAATCTCCCTGCTTGCTTTTCTGCAATCCTGATGCATCAGGCTCATTCCCGGCCTTGTTGCTTTGCGCAGGGTTGTTGCTTCCACCATTAACACATGCAGATGCCAAACGTTTACACGCGTGCATGCACGTATGCACTTATTCCAGAATAGGGCGGGGTTAAGAGGAGTACTCAGGGTTACATGAGTCTCAGTCTTCTCCATCTAATCCATCTTTTATATTTCTGGGCTTGAAATAGGTTATAATTCTGTATTTTTATATTAGAAACAGGATCTGGTTCTCAGAAATCAGAGGGGAAATATAAATACGTGTATTTATATGTACACACACACACAAAATACACACACACACACACACACACACACACACACACATACACACATGATAGCTAAGATAATTGTACTACTAATTTCTGTTCATTGAAAGGAGCAGTTAGTGCTTATATTGTTTGATCAGTCTTGCATGCCTGAGGCTGGGCGTGGTGGCACATGCTTGTAATCCCAGCACTCTGGGAGGCTGAGGCAGGAGGGAGGTTGAGGCAGGAGGATCATTGCAAGTTCGAGGCCAGCCTGGGCTGCAAAGTGAGTTGAAGTCTAGCCTGAGCTGCATAGTGAGACCCTGTCTCAAAAATTAAAAAAAAAAAAAAAAAAAAAAAAAGTCTGGCATGCCTATATCTGGTAATCTGAGCAACTACTTTGAAGGTAACAATGTGCAATATAGTAACCATTGTTAATTTCCTATCATCTTGTTTTGAAATCCTGTGTCGTTTTTATTGTTTTTTTATTCTCTTTAAAAAGCAATGCCATTATATCTCTAACAGGAATTGTTGTACTTGCACCCTAATAGTAGAATACATTCTTACTGATGATTGCAAATAAGAAAGAAAAGTTCGTGGATCTCTCTAAAGTGTCATAGCTTGTTCATGTTACAGAGCTGATCCCTGAGGTTAGAATGCTCCTGGAGTGAAAGTAGTTTAAGTTCTCTTAGCATCTGTGGAAAGATAATGTGTGCAAGGAAGGAAGTTGTGGGCAAAAGCACTGTTGAAACTGCCACACCTCGAAGATAGATGGCTGAGGAGTGTAGAAGGATGTCATGCAACGGAATTATTCTTCCATATGTTTTGCAGAGGACTAGAGCTAGGAGGAGGAATTTCAGTCAGTTTCCACATCTGCCTGTCTGTCAGAACAGAAGGGTTATGCCTGTGCGTACCTTCTTCCTTCTTTCCAGTGCCCTTGATGGAGTTGTGTTTCTGTTTCCCTGACCCTCCAGGAGTGTGTGTCTGAGTAGCATGATGTATCTGTAGGCATGAAAAGTCAGAGTGGACTCTCGGTTCTCTTTCAGTGTGCCCACCAGAACCTGAGAATGTTTTCTACCCCCAAGTCACGAGGATGGAAATGATATTACTTTGTATAGGCAGCAAAGTCACACTCAGGATGACAAATAATGCAAATGATTGGCTTTGTTGATTTCAAGAAGACCATGGCTAAGACTGCTGCAGCATCCATTTCCCTGAAATGGGATGGGAGAAAAGACTTTGAATGAACAGGCTGTTCCTCAGGATGGCTGGGTCTGTGGCCCTCTTGGCCTGTACTTTTTTATGGCTTTAATGCTGATCAACTTCCTTTCACATAATAGCTCTAAAACCAAGTTGGCAGAATTTTTCATGTTTTATTTCTAGTTACCTGATTCTCAGCTTTGTCTGATTTTTTTAAAGTCTTTTTATGATGCAAGAGGTTTATATATTATAGTCACAGTATATATTGTGTTCACAGTATATCCACAAGAAGCTGCCAGTTTTGTTTTTTTTATTTATTTTTTTGTGTGTTTCTTTGGGGCTGGGAATCAGACTCAGGACCTTGCACTTGCCAGGTAGGCACTGTGTCACTGAACTATATCCCTGTGTCGCTGAACTATATCCCAGCCCTGTTTTTGTTTTTTTTAAATGGATTTTAAGTGCTGCAACCACCAGCGGTGAAAGTATAAACCAACAGCACCCCCCTTTATTTTTGGTCCTGGGAATTAAACCTCAGGCCTTTCCCTGAGCTGGCCCCTTCTTTTTCTCTTATTATCATTATTATTAATTTTGAGACAGAGTCTTACTAAGTCACTCAGTTGCCCAAGGTGGGCTTGAACTCATGATCCTCCTGCCTCAGCCTCCCAGATTGCTGGATTATAGGCCTGTGCCACCTTACCCAGCATCAATCAGAATTCTGTTAGTAGCATGCCAGAAAGCTCTCAATACAACATAATTCATTATGATTAGAAAATGCAATATCCTTACACTTTTGCAATCTTAAGAAATTGCTGCTTCTTTTAAAGTATGTATCTGTGTGTGTGTGTGTGTGTGTGTATGTGTGTGTGTACACACACATACACATGCTAATGTGACTACTACATTTAATGTGCTAGCACAGATTCAAAAAAAGGCAGGAGGGCTCAGAGCCTTCTTTGTTGATTTCTTTGGGGGTAAAACGAGAAAAGCAGGTAGGAAAGAGAAAGAAGAAAAATAAAAATAGATGGAACTGGGGCAAAAGACGGCCTTATTTCCTTCAGTAGACGGGAAGCCTCGTTGTTTCTGTTTGGAGAGGTGAGTCTTGTTTGTTGGAGAGCACTTGCCCTCCTGTGGATGAAACTTAGCTGTCTCACACACTTTGCAAATACTTCGGCTTTGTAGTTGTGAACATTGCCATACTTCGCATTTTATTTTTAAAACATTGACAATCAGCCCAGTCAGTAATTACCTTAAACCAGTTATGTTTTCACCTGTACCTTCTTTTCCTCTTTATTCAACAATAAGTGTGAACCAGGAAAGAAAGATGAAACCTTTTATTTCAATCTCCAATAATGAGTCAACCTAGAACACCTAGAACGAATCTTTGGGCTAAGGCTTTTGGGGGCTTTTGTTTTTAAGGCATTGGTAAGTTACTTGGAAACAGCTGAAAAATGGCAAGTTTTTACAAAAAACAGATTCCAGATTAAAAGGAATTTTTTTTTCCTCATGTCAGAGACATCTTTTTATCTCTCCCTGTCCTAAACAGACGAGTAAAAAGTTTTTAGTGCTTTAGCAGGCATCACACTGTTGGAAATCCAGGCAGGCAGATTAAGGCTTCCAGTGTTCTGAGATGGGTCATCCGTTTGTCCTGAGGCCAGCTGTCCGGAATGAGCACTTGACTGCAGTCTGGGTGTTGAGTGCGCTGAGAAGGAAGCAAAGTACAGAACAGTTTTAGGGAAGGACTCAGCTGTGTTTTCCTTTCATAAAGATTGTATGGAGCTTCAGTTCGTCAGTAGGTTTAAATGAAAGTTAAACAAAATGCTGAAGGGCTCTTGGACCGAGGTCTGGAGAAGCATGGGAGTTCAGCAAGGAGACTGCAGCCCTGTGGCTGTTTCTATGCCAAGGAATTTTGCAGTTCTCTCAGAAACAGCTGAGATGTGCGCTTGTTGTGAGGAGTACGGGACCACAGAGCTCCAAGGGCGCTGTGGCCAGCGTTGGGGACCATGACTCGTCACTCTCCCAGGTGCAAATGGAATCATGAAGAATTACACCTCCAGGGTCAGAGCGGTCCCGTCTGTATGAACTGCATGAATCAGACAGAAAGCTTTGATTCTAGATTAAGGTAGACCCAGACTTAAGTGCCTGGCAGAGGACAACAGAATTTTTTGGAGCAAGATGCTGTCATCCTGGGCCACAAGTTTGCTCTATAAATAAATTTTCAAATTCAGTCCCCAGTCCACAGGCAAAGACAGCCAGGCATGTGAAGCTGTGAGAAGGCTATGAGTGTGAAGAAAAATACCCGAGTTATCAAGCCTAGACTGCAAAGCATGTGCATACTGCATGCAGAGAAATAGGAGCCAAGCTTGTAATCTCTGGTAGGAAATCAGAAAAATACCACTTTTCTTTCAGACCTTCAAAAGATAAGTGAAAAATTTGGGATTAACTATATGGTAATATTTTTGAATATAGGTGATACTGACAGATGCCTAGAAAAAGACAACTTTCGACAGCTGAGTGATGAAATAGAAAATACAGAAAAATCACAGGCTTCCATAGAAAATGAATTCCAGGTATACACAGCTTCACTGAGAGTTGTACCAAACATTCAAGGATAAAATATTTCCGGTCTTGGATATACTTTACAGGGGGAAAAGGGTGCTCAGTGTATTTAAAGCCGATGTAAGCTTAATGCTCCAATTTAATCAGATACAGTTCAAGAAAGGCAGGTTATGGTGCAATCTCAATCATAACCAAAAATGGTAAAAGTAAAATGAAGGCAACTCTATATGCAAGGACTAAAGCACCACAAGCTGGTGGGCTCCTACAGGGAGCATAAGGTTAGTGGGAAGTCAGAAAGTCTGATCAGCTGTACACATAGAATAAACATAATCACATGAACAGAGGGGAGAGAAAAGGATTCAATAAAAAGTAACAATCCATGATAAAATCTTAGTGAACTGAGAACAGGGCAGAACTTCAACCTGATAGTGTCTACAGAGAGCTTTCCCAAACCTGGTTTAATTAGGACAAGTTACTAGCTTTATCTTTAAAACGTCAAAAACTAGGCAGAATGCCTGTTATATTCACCTGAATTATGTTTTTTGTTGTAATTCCTAGTCAATACAGCAAGGCAAAAAGAAGATTAAAAAATATAAGGGTTAAAATAAAGAACTGTGACTATGATTGTGTAAGAAGAAAATCTCAGTGTGCAGGTAATTAGAATTGAGTTTTTGACATGAAAAATTTATATTTCTATATATGACAAATATCAAAATAAATATGATAACATCAAAACTTAAGGAATTATCAAGTGCCACAGAGAACACTGACAGGCAGTTGAAATTTTAAATAACTTTCAGCATAAGGTAATTTCAGAGCAAAATCTTAGAGCATAGGAGATGGTATGTGAATTTTTGAGGGAAAAGTATTGTATGGAACAAGAAAGAGGTGAGGCCTCTCGAGGGGGGCTGGATTTGCATGTAGGAGGAGCGGCCCGGAAGCTCTGTGCTGGAGCGGAGTTGTAGGGTGAGAGGACAGGAGATGAAGTTGGGAGGGGCGGAAGTCCAGAGGTGGTGGCCAGCGTGCACATCACAGAGAGCCTTGGGAACCACGGGCAGGACTTTGGCTTTCATTCGCTATTGGAAGGTATTAGAGAACAAGGAACAGTGAAATAGTCTCCCGTGACTGTTAATGTGCTTTTGCTGGTGTGTTATGGAGCGATTGTGGGGGCCGGAGGAGAGTGAGGAACTCCATTAGCAGGCTGTTCTGTGTCCATGCAGAGAGGTGGGAAGCACCGTTTGAGGATGGTAGCAGTGGAGGTGGTGACCGTAGGATTCTGGGTATGTTTGGAAGAAATAGCCATTGGATCTGTGGAGAGACTAGAAGTGGGTGTATGGAAAAGAGAGGGTCAAGGAAGGCTTAATGAGTGGGAAAGCAGAGCTCCTACCACTGAAAGCAGGAAAGACCACAAGCAGAGGAGACCAGTGGGAAGGTTGGAAGTTCATTTCAGATGTCTGAGCTTCAGATGGAGAAAACAGATCAGCAGTCGGACAGAGCCATTGGCTAGCTGGAGAAATCTGGGCTGGCAAGATAAATCTGAGAGTGTTGTCACTCGAACTTACTTACTTATCAGCATGGGAATTAATGTTCTCATGGGGTGGGCTGAGGGTTGTGCAAAGAGGAGACCAAAGACCTATCATAGAAATCACGTAAGGAGGAAGGAAGGACAAGCCACAGAGTGAGAGAAGATATTTACAGTATCAGTTACTGTCACAGCCTTAGAGATCAGTAAGAAAAGCAGACAACCCAAAGGAAGAACAGCAAAAGGCTTGAACAGACTCTTCCCCTAAGTGGTGGCCAGATAGCCAGTAAACAAATGAAAGATACATGGCCCCATTAGTCATTGGGAAAGGTGAATTAAACTACAACAGGATACTAATGGATTCTCATTCACTGCTTGCAGAGAGGGGAAATTACTGCAACAGCTTTGCAAGCAATTGGGCATTACTAAATTAAGATGAAAATACTCATTCTTTATGAGTCAGCAGTTGTACTCTTGGGTATATGTCATGTGATGTACCTGTGCCCACCACATAACGTAGGGGTCCCTTGTGTTATGTACCATAATGATCAGAAACTAGACACAGCCCCATACCTACTGTCAGTAGAGTACAGTGTGCCATACTCATTCAGTCAAGTGCTATAAGACATTAAAGGTATAAGCCACAGTTTGATGTATCACAAGTTCATTTACCAGAAAAAGCCAGATAAAAAAGGATATAAAACTAAGTAAAATTAATGTTTAGAATTAAATGTGTAAGCACAGAAATTTTTAGGAGAAAAGAAGGAACTCACAAACAAAAGGATCAGGTATTGCTTGTCTTTTGGGACGTGGAGGGGCTGATCAGAAAGACATGTACGGGGCTCTGGAGAAGCGGGTGGTGAGCTTCTTGGTTTGGGGGGTGGTTAATTGAAAGGAGGGGAATAATATCCTCGGCCTGTGTAATTTAACTTTCATGTGGTTATGGATTCCATCCGCTTCTTAACTGTGTCCTTTGTACTTAACTAGCTGTTTTGTTATTCTGAGGCTTAATGGAGGGCATGGTCCACACACTGAACCAGTGAGTATTTGCATTGAATAATGTGTTTCTTGGGTGCTGTGGTGTAGAACTGAATGGGTCCTGTCACTGGCTTTCATGGAGCTTGTGTCCTGTAGGGGCGAGTGAGGCTGGGCACCCAGCTGTCCAGGGGTGGTGGTGTACATCAGGGATAGGGGCACAAGCCTCCCTTGAACTGGATGCACTCCCTCAGACTGTGGGCAGGTCCCCTAACTCCGTGAGGTGTGCAAAATGCAGGAGATAGTAGTACTTAGAATAGGCTATGGGAATCAAGCACAGTGATGGGTAGTGCTTAATGTTAATTACATGCCATGAAGTGTTAGCTGCTTTTAGAATATCAGATGAAAAAAGATACAAAGTGCCATGAAACAGATTGAAATGCACATGAACAATAGTGCACTGGTCACAGCTCATGGGGGGATGTATATTATGCCGAGGACACATGGGAAGGCAGTGCACCTGGTAATTTGAGGAGAAGGAGTTGGTCCCTTTGGCAGAGGCACAGCGCAAGCAGGGATGTGTGGTGGGAGAGGGCAGTAGTTTCTATTAGCAGTGGGCCTGTGGGCCTGGCAGGGGCTGTCACACCTAACAGAACATCATGAGCACTGTGTGTGTGTGTGTGTGTTTAGAAAAGAGCCATTGGAAAAACATGAGCTTTGATGCATGATAGTGGCCACTCCCATAGGCAGGTTGCAGTCTCGGTTTGCCTGGTGCCTGGACCTTGAACGTATTTGCTCGCAGACCTTGGATTGTCACTTGCCCTCTGGCAGTAGCATGAGGAAAGCACGGGGGGGGGGGGGGCTTGCATAGGGACTGGCTTGCAGAAACACTAAAGTGTTCCTCTTGTGAGTTTAGTCTCAACCTGCAGGTTGTAGGGAGCCAAGGAAGGGCTTTGATTCGGGCCTGAAGGACCTGCTGAGATGATCCTAGTGGATCTGGGGGATTCAAAGGGAGTCGTTAGAATAGCCTTCTGACGAGGAATAAAAGGCCTCATCAAGGCCAGATCTCGAGTGCAGAAAGAGGAGGATGTGTTGGACAGCCACGGCAGAGGCTGCCTCCTAGTGATTCGCTAGCTGAGGAGATGTGAGGTGCTGCGCAGGAGTAACAGGGCAAGTACCAACAGAGAGGTGGTGGGAAGGAGAGTGGGCTCCAGAGATGGTGATTTACCGACTGTGACGGGAGCTGGAGCTGCTGCTGAGGAGAGCTGAAAAGCTGGTTCTGAGGGACATGTGATGTTCTGAGTGATAGTTTGGGACATTTCATAAAATTTGTTAATATCCTGATAATTGTTTCTGATACTTCAGTGCAGGTAGTCCTCGGTCGTTGCCTGTCACAGTAGGCAGCATGCAGAGGAAAGTGTGTCTTGACTAGTTAAACAGAGCTGGGAGCGCTTGAGTTTATGTTCAACTTACTTTGAGAAAGCTAGGTCTGGAGGGTGGCAAGCAGAAGGCTTGCCACTCTCGATAAGGGCTGGGTTGATGCAAGCGCGGATCACCAGACCTGCGCTTTTCTCAGCCTGGGACTTGGCTGGTTTCTGCTGCCATGTTGGATGGGAGGGTTGCTCAGCATCCAACTTGCCTGTGCACCTATGGTGGCTGTTGCTGGTGGTTCACAAAAGGGAGTGCTTGCAGAGCCTCATACCTTCTCTAGAGATTTTTGCTGAGAACAATGAGCCATTCGGTGCACATTTGTTGACTATCTTATACAAGAAGCCTGGTTCATTGACATGGTTCCAAATTATAAGGACGACAATTACTGGTAATCAAACAGTCTTTAAGGCGAGCATGTGTGAGATCAAATTAATGCTGCACTTGTATTCTTTAAGGGCCCGGATGTTTGTTTTGGGATTCCACATATGAGGTGTGATAAAAAAAATACAGTAAAAATTTTAAAAATATGTTGTAGTGAAAGACACATTGCCAGTAATCCTCTTTAAGCTACTCCCCTTTGTTCTTGCCTTTTCTGAAACAGTTCTGGAAGTCTTCTCTCATAAGTATCTTTAGCTGTACTGTTTAGCTGACTTGATGTTCGTAATCAGTTCAGAATGTTTATCCTTCTGTGGCTATTCTGACTTTGGAGGAAGAACTAGGTGGTGCCTGGTTGTACCCGGTCAGGTGGATGAAGACCCACCATGATACTTTTATGACTCTCTTGCCGTTGCATGGCACGCAGCAGCAGTACTCACCCCCAAAGTTTTGATGACAACTTAGCATTTCACAAAGGAAGACTTCCAAAATGACTGCAGAGAATGGCAAGCACAGTGGGATAGTGTGTTCAAAGTGAGTGGAGAGTATTTTGAGGGGCGGTAATAGCAGTGGGTCTTTACCATAATAATTTCTTTAAAAATTTAAACACTTGCCCTGTATTTTGATTATGCCTTGTATCATCGATGGATAAAATAAGAAAATGCTCAAGTTTTGGCACTTACAGTTTTAAAATTGTACTGGCTTATACTTGTGTCTTTGACTTTTTTTCAGTTCTATTAACATTTCTTTATTGAATATCCAAAGAACAAAGACTGATTCCTATTCCTTTAATGCCATTGAAAATGTGACCTGCTAATGGAACAACTGTTACCATAATTCCAACTTTAGGGGAGTATTTTGGTTAATATTCACAATATATTGTGCAACTCAGAGCTATAAAATTATTTTACAATCTTTTAGATGGACTTTCTATAAAAAACCTGTTTATAGAAAATTCTCATTTTGAATAAAAATATTTTACCCAACAATTTAGCTTTAGAGATACAAAGGGAGATCAAAAAATAGTGTATATTTAAATTTTACACTTTTGTTACAGCAAAAGACATGTTGCCATGAATCCCCTTCAGGATGTTCCCTCTTGCTCTGAACACCCTGTCCTAACATCCTTAGCACTTTCAGAAGCAGTGAGGTGATGAAAAAATGTGGTAAGCGCTGCCGCAAATGCCACGTACTAGGTCAGGCTGGGAAAAACATCACAGTGCATCTTCGTCCACCTTTGAATAAGGCCCCGTGGGACTTCGGGTCTTCCCCAAAGTCAAAATGACCACGAAAGGTAAACGTTCGCAGTGGATTCAGGTCTGTGAGGCAGCTGCGGCAGCACAACCGGAGACACTCACGTGAGCTTTACTTTGCACATAGCAGACTTTGCTTGACTCTACTTCTTTGAGTTATTTTTGTTCTAGTGCATGAACTCTGACGTTATCGGAAGATTTAAAATCGCTCATACATTAAGACCACCAATTAGAAATAGAAGATTATGCCTTGATATTTTTATCCATGTGAAGATGGGTGGCAGTGATGAAACTGGAGCTTATTTCTAACAGCCAGTCGTGGGGTGAGCCTGCACCCCGCTTCCTGGAGGGGCCTCCTGTGTGGGATCCTGAGCTGTAGCTTCACAACAGGAAAGTGGACTCGTGTTGTTTTGAGCCCTGTTAGGGCCAAGCTGCTTGAATTTACATGGGGCAGGTTGAATCTCCATTTTCTGAAATAATTGGAACCAGAAGTATTTTAGATTCCTGGGTGTTTTTTCTATGTTGGACTATTTGCATGCACCAGGTAATGATCAGACTATAGTGAATGTTTAAGTTTTTAAAAAAATTTATCAGTAAAAGGATACATTGCCATTATCTCCCTTAAGATACACCCCTCACTTTGAACAGACCTGTCCCATCGTTCACGCATCTTTCTGAAGTAGCCCTGGAAGTCCTCTTTTGTGAGTGTCTTTACTCAAGGTGGTATAGCTGCCTCGCTGTCCTGAACCAGTTCACATCTGCCTTTCTCAGTCATTTTGACCTGGGGAAGAGCCGCACGGGGCCAGATCCAGTGAATAAGGGGGTGAGGGTTAATGTTTTCTGAGCTCACCTTTCTGCTGGGCCCACGTGACAGCAGCGTTCACTGCATCTTTTAGTACACCAAGTAACTGCACTCAAGACAGGACTTCCAGAACTGCTTTAGAATGTGACAGGAACACACAGTAGGGGTCTTGAAGCAAGCAGGACTACTCTGAGGGGAGTGCGTGGCATTGTGTCTTTTACTGTAGTAAGTTTATTAGGCTTCATATGCTCGCTGTGTATTCTGATCATATGTTGCAACCAATGAGTAATCTTGGAGACGGAATCCAGGTCAAAACCTGAAATTCATTTGCTTCCAGTATGGAAGGGGGACCATGGCATGGCAGGATGGGGGAGGGAGGGGTGGAGGGGAGGTGAAAGGATTAAGATGCATCATGTGCATGTGCCCACGACCCACAGTGAAGGTAACATTGTGTGCTCCACACACGTGCTAGTAAGAATTAAGAAAGAGTTCATATGTAGTATACCTTACACATAACCTAAAGGGTAATTTTATACAATATTGTGAGTGCACCTGCATTTTTACCGTGACCTGTCAGATGAAGCCAAGTGTGACACTTGCTATTTTTGGCTTTAAGACAGTGCTTGGATAGTTTCAGATTTTGGAGCATTTTGAATTTTTGGATTAGGGACACTCACCCTATATTTGATTAAACTGGATGATTTCTAAATTTTTCTCAGGCAAAGTGTATGAGGCGAACTGTGGCTTTTAGTTCCTCAAAGGCCCTGCCCAAGTCAGCTTCCTCCCTGCTTCACCAGATCCTTCATGTCGAAGTTTTGGGGCCTCACGGTATTTCAAGTTCTCCTTTTCACTTATGCTCTCTTGGCTCCGAGGAAGCACGTACTTCTCTTGTTTTCTCTGCTCGTGACTCCACGCCATGCTGCTGAGGTACACGTTACCTGAGCTCCGCAGAGCAGCAGGCTGTGGAGCGCGTTGCTTCAGCTCTCTCAGGTCAGTGAGAACTGGGGCTTCAGCAGACAGTCAGGGCTCAGGACGCTTTGCTGTTTTTCAAATGGGTTCTTGTAAGTAAGGGACCTGGCTCAAGCCCTGGAAGTGATAACTTTGCCATACAGTTTTCCTTAGGACCCAGCTCTTGAGAAAACAAAAGCCTCCTAAGATTGAGAGCACTATCGCCTTGTTGCTACTTCAGTCTTCAGTCTTGAGGGAAACACCAAGTCAAACATCGGCAGGGGTTAGACCATCTGTGGAAATGTGACTGTTTTTCCTAAAAGCCAGTGAGAGCCTTTCTGTTCTCAGATTGGTGTTCTGTGACATATGCTGCTTAGCGGGTAGGGGTGTTTTCAATGAGATTGCACTCTTTATTTTAATGTACCTAGGTCAGAGGCATAATCCTTAAAAAAAAGGCGGGGGGATCCCTCACAAATAAAATGGCAGCAATCAAAAACATATTGGAGGAAAACATAATGACTGTATCAAAGCCTTTCTGTAAGTAGTAAGGCCTTAAGGTTCAAGTTCATCACGTCTTTGAAACTAGTTGATATGATTTAAGCTTTAGGGTTCATAAGCTACATTAGGGCACGGATAATATCTTAACTATAGATTTTATTGACCATAAGGGCAGGACCTGCAGACAGAAGACACACAGCAAGTGCTTAATAAAAGTGCTTGATGAAGGTGAACGTAGTTTGCTCTTTTCCCTTTTCTAAGTATTGTTCGTTCCAGCAGGGTCTTCGTGTCTGCCATGTGGGGACTTTTCCCATTCTATGTCCAGGGTTCTTAGTTGTTTTAATTACTGCTTACTCTTGCAGAACCTGTGCTGACTAAAAATGTACCTGTCACTGTAAGCACACCCTCACATCTGGCTTTTGTTGGTTCCCCCCACCCCTGCATCCTACAAGGTTGACCAGCCTTATTATTATTATTATTATTTTGTTCATCAAAAACTGTAGGAGAGAGAACAGTGTCTGTTCAGTCCACATTTCCAGTGTTGGAAAAAACTATCAGACTATCAGATTGAAAACTTGTCTTCCCCACACGTCCCTTTACTTATTCTAGTGTGTGCTCTCTGGAGAGCAGAACCTGTCACCCGGGAGCAGGTCGGTTAGGCAAGGATGATTGGAGGTTGACCAGTGCCCTGTCCCAGCTCACGTGCCCTTCAGGGTACGCGAGGACTCGCGTCTTTCCCGGGCCAGTAGGCACAGCTTATTTTGTCCCATGTTTTATCGTCTTGACTTTCCAGGTGCCCAGGGTGTCCTGGGCACTGATGGGTGGCAGAGTCCGAGGACAATCCCTGTGAATTTGCCCAGTGAGAGAGTGGGCACGCACTGGCTTTTCAGAGTGAGTCTGGACCCAAACTCTGCTGCTTTCCAGCCGCACTGTCTTGCTGTGGAGACCTGTTTTGGCACATTGGGGTTGGAGGTGGTCACACCTATAGTAATACATGTGAGCGACCTGATGTCTAGTGTCTGCCTAAGGAAATGGTTTTAAAGATAAAATTAAACTGCATGTACTTTATAGGTAGTGTTTAGTTAGTCTGTCCTTGGTTCTGTGACATCAGGCCAACCCCAGTGATGGATCACCAAACCCTCCTGGTTGAGAATGTTAGAAATAATTCACAGGGATAAATGAGGGCCCCAGGTTGTCCTGTGTCTCCTGAATTTCTTTCATTGCCTTTTTGCTTTGAAGATTGAAATAAATTTTTTTAATTTGCTTGTTAACTATATCATAGCCTTGTGTTATAATTGCAAAAATAAGAGGTTTTTAGGAAAGATATAGGAGGTGTGATGTGTGATTTCATTATGCCAAGAAAATTAATGGTACTGATTTTTGCCAAAGCGTGCTTATACATTGAGAAATAATTCTGAATAATTTACTAAGTATGTTTTGTGATTGTGACTCTCATCTCTCTCCATAGACCTGACACAAATCTGGGTAAACTGCAGTTCATTTAATAAAAACTGACAGTGTGAAATATCTGTTTTTAAAATGTATATCCTTGTGGCATAAAACTTAAAAGATATCAAAGGATATATGTTGAAAATTAAGTTTTCTTTTCTACCTCGTTCCCTGGCTTACCAATTCCTTCCTACAGAGGCAACAGCCTCTGTCTTTTAAAATTACAGTCTATGTTTCATTATGGTTTGTGGTTTGTAGTGGTAGAGCACCAGGTCGGAGCAGCCTGGCCAGTACATACTTACATATGTGAGCAGACATGGGCAGTGTCGCATGGGTGACAAGACTTCTTACTTCCTGTAGTCAGCTCTTGGAACCAGGGATTGTGTGGCGTTTGAGTTTCTGGATTTCCAAGTCTGTATTCTTTTCATTTTCCAGCTGCAACATGAGAAAGCTGAACTGGAGCAGCATCTGGAACAGGAGCAGGAATTTCAGGTCAACAAACTGATGAAGAAGATAAAAAAGCTGGAGAATGACACCATTTCTAAGCAGCTTACGTTAGAGCAGGTAAGCACTGCTAGCCCCTGACGTTGCTTTTCCACGATCAACCAGCTCTTTCCAGCTTTCAGAGCCCCTGAAGAGAATAGGTACAAACCACTGTGCAGCTCCTCCTTCCCAGTGGAGGCTTGATTTCTAAAGTAAGTATTTGCAGGTTTACATCGACCCTGCTCAGACATGCGCCTGCCTGCCCTCGGCTCTCCTGCCGGCCACAATTAAGTTTCAGGAGATGTGTGGTGATGCTCTGATTTATAGCAGGAAATGTCAGGTTCCTTTTTTGTAAAGCAAAGGGGAAGAATGTTTTTAACCACAGGATCATTTTTGTGAAAGTTCCCGAGAGTGTTGCTCTGGAGTTAAAATGTTTCTTTCAAGAGTTCTTCAAAACAATGAACAGTTTTCTTCTCTGAAGTATTACCAACTTTATGTGAACACTTTTCTGCCAGCTGAATTTGGTGATACTGATATGGAGTCATAGGGAGTCATAGACTTGGTAACTCATGTTGGGTCAGGAGCCAATGACTAGGATGATCTTGAATTCATTAAATTCCCTGAGCCCAAGTTCTCTCTTTGAAAAACAGCAAGACAGACTATAGTTACGGATGGCCAACTGGGAGGTACAAAGGAGGAAAGTAATAGCGCACCACCCTTTACCAGTTGCCCTTGGGTGATCACAGAACTCGCCTTCAGAGTCTACACAGGACTGCGGCAGCCTCTATCATGTCATTGACATTGGTGTGAGAGACCAGGGTCCCTGCCACCCCCGGTCTCACGCCTTCTAATGCCTTTTCCCACACAGGTCTCTTGAAATTATATGTCCCCTAAGATAAGAGGCTGTCTTTAGTGTGGGTGACTGGGGTTACCATGTAGCTGAGATGACTCTGGTTTGAGTGTTACAGGTTCTGAGTGCTATTGGGATGATTTGGCTGAGCTTCCAAGTGGGGTGGTCTGCTGTGTACTCGAGCCTATGGCAACTGGTTCACCAGTCACTCTCGGGATTACTTTAGTTTTCACATTTTACCTGAGAAAGAAACTGAGATAAGACTGGGTTGAGGGGAAACTGGGGTTTATTTTAAGTTAAACTGATTTTTGCTTTTTCTGTGATAGTTATTCTTGTATCTACGCATATAAAAATGAGGATATGTCTGTGTGTGTATGCCCTAGACTAATCTCTTTTTACCACTTAACTTTCAAATTTAGATGCAGTGTCTGATACTAGAAGACTTCCTGCATTCCCAGTTTAAAAATATTTCTTAGTAACATTCATCTGTTTGATTCCCAGGGTGGGCTGTAGCGCCTCTTCTGTTAAAGCTTTGAGGATTCACGTACTTACTGCTAGTACTTATTATTGGTGCTTGTTATTCAAGAGCTAATCAGGCACTGCAGGCAGTGCCCACAGTAGTTGGTACTCTGAGACCTTGGCTTGGCTGTGGTGTTCACGATGAGAGTTGTGAATCCTTTAAACAGCTTCTCTGTTATTTGTTCCCAAGCTGCTCAGGAGATGGAGACTGGTGGGAGACGAGAGACTGATTGGTGTTGTGAACCCCCAAGGCTTTTGCTTTGACCGCAAGGTGGAGATAGTGAGCTAACATCTGAGGGAGGAGGGCCCCACTGCCTCCCCCTCTTAAGACCCTTGGCGGACTCAGCCATGAAGCTGGAGGCATGCATTTTCTCCAAGTTAATGAGGTGGTGAACTTCTAAGCTTATTTCAGACATTGGCAAAACAGAGGATTTCCAGAATAAAAAACAATTTCCAGATATCGAGGAGTAGGTGCGTTGCAAAGCCTCTTATAAGAAGTAAACCTCAGATTCAGCGTATCAAGTTCTTATTTTAATTAAAACGGAGAAAATGATGTCATCAAATGTATGTCCAAGGTTATTCAATGTTGGAAATTTTATTGTGTGTTTTGTTGAACTAAAAATAATTTCAGCCATTGTTTAGGAGGAATGTATGTGATTTATTTTTTCCAGTAGAAGTAAATCTTTCCTGAGTTTCCACGGATATGATCTGACCAGCCCTGTGGTTACCATGTGCATTACGTATATCTGTTATATTACTTGGTATATGTTATATAATATGCTTTACACTATAGTAAAGACGTACAGTACACTATAAATGACAGGGACCTTACAGCCTTTGCTTTTTGGGGGGAGGTACAGTACTGCGGCTCAAACCCAGGGCCACTCTGCCACTGACCTACGCCCCCAGCCCATTTTAGTTTACTTCGAGGTAGGGGCTCAGTGAGTCACCCAGATAGACATCAAACTTGTATCCTCCGGCCTCAGCCTCCCAGGTAACAGGGATTATAGGTATGAGCCACCATTCCTGACACAAACCTACTTTTTCAGCTGTGAGCTGTTTGAGGGCAGTTACTCCGTGTCCCAGGCTCCACAGCTTTGCGAAGAGTGGCTTCAGGCCTGAGGCTAGAGAGCAGTTGTTTGTCCTTCCTAAGGTAGCACAGGAGTGTTCAGGACGGAGGCCCTGACAGGAGGCTGAAGTGAACCTACTGGTATTTCCCCTGCCTCATACTTTAACGAGTTCTGTCTCTTCCTCCCCCTCCTCCGCTTCCTCTGTCCCCCTCTCATCTCTCCCTCGCCCTTCTCTTCCTCCCTCCCTCTCCTTCGCTCCCTCCTCCCTCTCCCTCCACCACACTTTCCCAGTAGTTCTGGTGAGCTATAATTCACCCATTTAAAAATGTACAATTCAATTTTACTATTCAAAGGTGTTCAGCTATCACTGTAGTTCATTTTAGAACATTCCCAGGCCCTCAGAATGAAACCCTATTACCCCTGTCCTTAAGCAACCACTGCTCTGCTTTCTCTTTGCCCAGCCCGGACGTTTCACCTAAATGGGGTTGTGTAACACGTGGTCCTCTCCGACTGACGACTGACCGCATCTCACAGTGTTGTGCCCACACGTAGCATGTCCCTGCGCGTCTCCTTTTCCAGCCCAGTAATTTCCTGCTGTGTGGATGTACCGCAGCTTATTTATTCACCATCGTTTGATAGTTTCCGCCTTTTGTGTGGACATAGTTTTCCTAAGCCTATATCTTGGAATTAAATTGCTGGTTTATGTGGGAACTGTATAAAATTGTACAAAAAATAATTTTAAAATAATGCACATTCTGCATTTAGTGAGATGAACCTGCAGAAAAGATACTGGAAGACCTTCATCAGAAGTCTGTGTTGACCCTTCTGTGCTTGATCTGAAGGTGTGGTCGGTTGGAGTCCTTTTGAAGTGAGCACCCCACCCACTGCAAAGCAGGACTGACTTGGTGTGGAGACTCAGTCCCGGGGTCCTTCCTCATAGGACCCAGCAAACCGTGTGTCAGTAGGCCCTCATTATCAGTCGTGCTGAGGTCAGGCCTCCCCTGTAGACAGTTTCATTAGTGTTAGCTCTTAGACGAGAACCAAATTCATTTTTTCACCTAGGGAGTGTGAACGGCTTGACTAGTGAGGCCTGTGGGTGTCAGTGGTCCGTTGGTGTATTGAAGTACATTGGTTCATGAAAGCTACAAGCAGGAAGACAGCCATGGTCCTCAGACCTAGCAGGGCTTGGGGGGCAGTGGGGAAATTGTGAAGGTTACGGCTCTGCTCCCAGAATTTGGGACCACTGCCTTTTGTCCCTGTCTCTGCCTTTGCAGAAGAGGAGGCTGGATGGGACTTGCTTCTCTGTAGCAACCCAGTTTGGCCTATAAATGGCCCCAAACCATGGACATTCTCTTTTCAAAAACGTAAGCCAGAGGAGCACTCTGAGCATTCTCAAGTCACATAGCCAGTGAGTGGCAGACGCAGCCTTAGTCCCTGGCCTGGTGTTCCGTTCTGGGGTACAGGAAGGACCTAGCCTTTGTGTACAGAGAGGCAGCAGTGTTTTTTATACTTTGAGCAATCCTGCCTTGTTCCTGTCTATACAGCAGCCTTAGTTCTTAGCTATTTGCCTTAGTTATCTTTTTAGGATTTATACAGCATTATAAATGCTTAACGCCAGGAGACAGTATATAAGCAGATGCAAAGAAACACATTGAGAAGGATGTAAAATTGTGAGGTCTTGCAGCACATGGTGAATGAACGAGGTTAGTTTATTCTGTGGGCCTTTAGCACCTTCAGCAACTTGAAAAATAAACACTGGTAGTCTGTGCAAAAAAATACTGGAAGGTTTTACTGAAATATGTGGTCACTCTTTAAAAAGTCTTTTTTTATATTCACATTTCCTTAGGTGATGGTAAGAACATTTAGGACCTGAAATTTTGTCTATTTAAAAAGTTCCCACTGGTTTGAAGCATGTGCATGCCTGCCCCATTCAGTGGCTTGTACCATTGGGGTTACTAACAGATCCAAGCACTTTTATAGGTATTTTTACTAATGAAATTAATGAAAAGCCTCCCAGTGGGGCAGTCATGTATGTACCACCAGTGGTCCATGCTGCCTGGTAGCAACACCCCAAATTATGGCCCTGTCCTGAAAGTATTAATGTTTACTGCTAACTTGGGGAGATTTTCCATGCTTGGTAAGTCTGAGAGGCACACATTAGCTGTTTCATTGTGTGAAGTTCAGCTCATCAGATTGTGAAGGCCTTCGGTGCACCTGCCGCAGGAAATTTCCTTGTAGGAAATACTCTGGTGTGGATGCGGTTTTCCCCAGAGGTTCCTCTGCCAGAGGTTCCTCTGCCAGAGGTGTGGTCTTTCCCATGGCAATACTGAGAGGCAGCGGGCCTTGAAGAAGGGGGGGACTTGTGTGATGCATGCGTGATGGAGGGACACGCCCTTAGAGGGGTTCATGCTGAGCTGGATCTAGGAGTTCAGCTTCCCAAACAACTGTGAGCTAAATACACTTCTTTTCTTGGTTACTACCCTGCTCCATGTGTTTTGTTATAACGGCAGAAAATGGACTAGTTCAGGAAAGAATGAAACAGTGGTCACACTACACATGGGCTGAACATTAAACTGGTGTTTAGTAGTAGTAAAGTCTGTTAATGGTGGAATAAGTTAGTGGTGTCTTGTAATTCAGCTAGCACTTACATGGTCACCAGGCTGGCCTGCCGTCTACCACATGCCTGATTGTTTTCTGTAATTGGCCTTTGTGGTTCTGTGTTCTTCATGGGATTTGGGGGTATATTCTCTTAAGTTGTGTCCCCTCTCCCAAGGCACTGCCGCCCATCTATAAAGATTGGATGGGGGCTTGCAGGATAATTTCATTTCACTACTGTATTTATTAGTCAGGTTTCCTGTTCTGGGACAGAGTACCTGGCACTGGAACTTAGAGGAGGAGCAGTCTATTGAATTCACAGTCTCAGTGGGTTCAGTCCACGGTCAGCTGGCCTCAAGGCCAAACCAGGCTGGTGGAAAAGCCTGGCGGGGTAACACTGTTTACCCCATGGCAGCTGGAAAGCAGAGAGCAAGAGAAGGAGAAAGAGACAGTACACCCTTCCAGGTCAGACCCCGACCCACCCTCAGCAGTGTCCAAGAGGTCATGGCGCATTCAGCTGTGAGCTCGTCAGTGGCAGATCCGTTGGTGAGTGTGGTGCCTCATGATTCAGTCACCTTCCAAACACCTGAGACTTTGGATTTACATTGTAGATCTAAACCATGACAATTAGCAACCATTTATGACAGTATCTTAGCCCATGTAACTTAGGGAGACTTCTCTGGGCTCAAATACCCTTTTCACCTGTGATACGCTGACCCCAGGCATGCAGCTTGACCTGTATGTGAGGCAAGTATAATTTGTAGGTTTGGGGGAGGATTAATTTTCCATCCTGCATCTCACACTCCATGTATATTGAAGTTTTTATTCCTCTGAGGCGAGAGTTTTCAAATCCTGTGCAGGAGGAAATATATTTAAATGGCAATCTAGTATACCATTGATTACATAATTATGTGTCTATAACAAGAGTGAGTTTCATAGGATAATACTTACGCTTTTCATTTCTATCCTGTTTCACTTTTAGAAAAAAAGTAGATTACAAAAGACTAACCCGATTTCATAATCCAGTAATGGCTTATCACCTGTGGTTTGAACAGCGTGCTTTGGTGTGCGAAATATTCTGCTACCTCCAGATTTTCATGGATCTGTTTCTTCTACCTGGAGCACTGCCTCTCTCTCTGCATGGGCCTGCTAATGTCCTTTCTCCAGGCAGCTGCTGCCTGCCCTGGGAAGTATTTTCATATTGTTCAGTCTTCTTGTAAGGCTGGACTTGGCGTTAAATTGTTTCTTTGAAAGCATCCAGTAAGGTTCGGGACAGTGACAGTGTTGATCTAACCTTTATTTTCCTGGTGACTCACACCTAGTAAATTTTCTAGCAGCTGTAACTGCTGCCATGGATAGTGAAAGCCTTGATCCATTTCTTACAGTACTTTGTTCTCCTCATTTTCCAGGAAAATGAGCCTGTGTATTAAGTAAGCCTCAAATTCTTCTCCACCTTTCTCAAGCTGGTTATCCATCTTTTCAGTTTATGAACGAATCTGTTTCATGCTGGTGCTCTGTGCCTATCATGGGTTGCGGTCTCCAAAGGAAAATGATGGAAGGTCCTTGGCCTGAAGAAGTCCAGTCCAGGGATGGGAACACCAGTGGGTCTGTGGCTAATGTGAAGGGAGCCCTGCATGGAGCAGGAGAGGAGCCGCTAACAAGCAGAGAGGATCAGAAGCTGCGCTGAGATCGCTGGAGGGAAAAAGATGCATGCTGGCTGGAGAGGTCCAAGCTTACTCTTGTAGGGGAGCAGAGGCCTATGAACAGACAAGTGGAGGTAAAAATTGGTTGCAGTACTGCACAAAGAGGCAGAGAACTGAGCTTAGAAAGATGTGAAGTTGAGTCCTCTGTCATCCACAGAGAGCACTGGAGGATAGGGTTGTGGCAGTGGATACATGACAAGCTGAGTCTGCATGGTGGCTGCAGAATGTAGCCCTGTAGCTACCCAGGGACCCACCCAGGCTCCAGCACTAACAGTGCCCAGTGGTGTTACCTTCAGTTGCTAGACAGTATCAGCACTGACTTAGAGGGTGCGGACCAGATCCCAGCTCCTGGGGGCAGATCAGAGTGACCCCCCCTTCCATCCAGAACTGCAGCAATCATAGAGGCTCGGGTTTCAGATGGTGAATCTGGATCATCAGGACAAGATTGTGTTTTGTTCATTTTTTTTAATGAATCAGTAAAACATTTGACATATTTGATTTTATCAAGAAGAAAAGAAAGTTTTAGGTTTCCGGCTCTTAGAACCACGTGTGGCTGGTAAGGTATTAGAAATGGTTCACAGCACGTTCAGGATGCAAGAGAACCTTTCTGTCATACTTCTTCAAAGACAGTCATTTCAGGGCTGGGGATATAGCTCAGTGGAATAAGCGCCTGCCTAGCAAGTGCAGGGTCCTGAGTTCGATCCCCGGTACCACCAAAAAAAAAAAAAAAAAAAAAAACAAAGACAGTCATTTCAAAATACAAACCAAATTGACATCACCACAAATTCCTAGGTAATTCTAATGCTGCTTATTCTAGTAGCCCCTGCAACTAACTGGTGAGTTGTATAGATAATTGGTGTGTGCTTGTGACTTATACAGCAGTGAACTTGGTGACTACTGGTTCACATTCAGGTTTATGCCCTTGGCTGATCTTTTTTATAATTAAGGAACAAGGTATTTCCTGGATTTGCAGACAAGATAGCCATATGGAGTTTAGAATTCCATTTGTGCAAACAGCTGCCCTTGCAGATTCTGGCCATAGGAGGAATCTCTCATAATGGTGCTGGTGGGTAGCACTTGCTCAATTCTGTGTGCTGCTTCGAAAGTATAAGGAATCGGGCTGGGGATATAGCTCAGTGGAATAAGCGCTTGCCTAGCAAGCGCAGGGTCCTGAGTTCAATCCCCAGTACCGCAAAAAAAAAAAAAAAAAAAAAAGAAAGTATAAGGAATCATTGTGTTCCCTGAGGATTTACTTGCTTTAAAGGAGATAAAATTTAGTGGCTACCATGTATACTTTGAAGTTTGATTTCAAATATGGTATTGATTTCAAATATGGTATTGATTTCAATTTATGTGTGTTGTAGATCCTTTCATTAAATGAAATGTTTGCATCTAAAGTAATCCATTGGTCTTTTAAGAAAATTTGGGAGATCCGGGGAAGATGGCGACCAGGTGAGCAGCAAGGGAGCGAACCTCCTTAATAAACACCACCAGCTCCAGACAGACTTGGTGAGCGTGAATGCCGGAACCTCGGCTGGGAAGTTTAAACTGGGCGTATTTCTCTGAGATGCCGGGGGAGATGTGGTAGGGCGGACCAGGCTGCCGGGGCGAGACGTGGGAAAGTCCCAGACGCTGGGAGCCGGGGACGAT